>PVKM010024554.1:0-20452 GCA_004027735.1 Carollia perspicillata
GGTAGGTAGAAAATAGACAGGGGGAGGTTAAGAATACTATGGGAAATAGAGAAGCCAAAGAACTTCTATGTATGACCCATGGACATGAACTAAGGTTGTGGGGAGTGCTAGTGGGAAGAGGGGTGGGTGATGCAGGTCAGAGGGGAATAGAGGGGAGAAAAAAATGGGACAACTGTAATAGCATAACCAATAAAATAGATTTTTAAAAAATAAAAATGAATACAAATGAAACCGTTAAACACAGGTTAAAGAAAAAATTAGATGTCAGGCCCATTGAGTGGAAGCCTAGCTTGTCTTCCCAGGTAAAGGGGGCTGTTGCAGGCAGGCATGTAGACCTTGCCTTCTACTTGGTCTTCATCTTCATCAGCTATTTGTGTCTGGAAGCCTGAAATGTGCAGTTGCTACCAGTGTACGGGGCCACTATACCTGTCTCCCTCACCCTCTGAGACAGGTATCTGCATTTGCTGCAGGGCAGAAAAGGACATAAGCACATGTGTGGGAATATATGTACTATGTGGACACTGCTTTGTCTATCATACTGAGGGACTGCTCTGGACTGTGGAGCATTCATTGTCTTGTATGGATTAGATTAAGTCAAGAAAGGGGAATGCTTGGAAAACTGTGCTTCCCATTTTGAGGTTTCTGTGCGTAGAATGGTTCACACCAGGAACAGGTGTGACTCTGGAGAGGGTAGGATCTGCAGGAGGTTGGAAGGTAGAAGGATGCAGTGGAGCAGCCTAAGGGAGCAAAGGCAGGGTAGTGACCTGTTGGCTGGCAGTTTCCACATAACTTTAGGCACACCCCAGCTACCTTGGTGAATGGGGGTAGGGGAGGAAGGAGGCTGTAAGTAGGGATATAATGAAAGAAATCACCTAGTCTAGATGGTTTCTTTTAATAACAAAAGATTCAGTGAAAGCTTAAAATCTGAAATATGCTAGGTTGCTAGGAGTACCTCCTCCTGGGTTGGTGGGTAGTCAGAGCCCCCACTGTCTTCCTAAGAGGGGACCAACTGTGAGCCCCTGAATGCAGAGGTGCCAGTGTGGCTCTGAGCCACGGGAGAGACTTTTTTTCTCATGTTGCTGAGGGTGGAGGGCATCAGTATATCCGGTAGCAGCAGCTGGCACTGGGTTTTATAAGATCACACTGGGAATGGGGCAACACAATGACAAGTCTTTATTAAGTTTTCCCTGTGTGCAGGGCATAAAGACAGAAATCAAGGTGGGTTTAGTTAGGGGCAAGTTGCCCTCTGTCCAAGACTTGTGGATTTTTTACACAGATGTTTATTTTTCACTTTACAGGTGCTGAGTTCCCTTGGTTACCATGTGGTCACCTTTGACTACAGAGGTGAGGGTTCTTTTGAAATTATGTCTCCTGGCCCTCCCACTTCCTCTAGTTAATGTTTGATATGCAGGCATCACTTCGAGGGGCTCAGACATATCTAGCAGATTTCTGACCTGTGGTAACTTGTGTGTTAAGGTAGTAGATGGGGGCAGGTTCTTCAATGAGTGTTCTGCATACAGATGCCAGGGATGTCCCTCTTGTAGGGAGGCACTGGCACTTGGAACCCCAGCCAGCATGTGTCCTCTGTGAGCAACTAGAAGATTCTGTCATTTTTCTTTATTCGATTCAGACTTTCTCTGCAGCTGGACATCATACAAGTTTTATGCTCAGGGGAGCTTGTCTTGTTGACGTTAGAAAAAGAACTGTTTAAGAGAGAAGATTCTTATTTTTGCTCCCTGGGTATTTCTTCTTTCTTGAATAAATCAAAGGGCTTACCACTGAAGAGATCAAGAACCCACAGTTTGATGTAAGCTAAGAACATTCTACCTCAATGAACCAGGAAAATACTTTGTATTAACAGCAGCTGTGTGAGAAGTGCATTCCTCCCCAGCCCTCAGTTGGAGAGAGCAAATGGCTGAAGGCTGCTTGCTGGCTTACGTTGACCTTGGAGGGCATTGTCCATATCCTCAGACTAAGGATATGGGTATTATGTTAGTTTCTTCTTGCTGCTGTAACAAATTACCACAAACTTAATGTTGTAAAATAGCACAAATTTATTATTTTGCAGTTCTGGAGGTCAGAAGTCCAAAATCTTTAACCTCTAGGCAAAAATCAAGATGTTGGCAAGGCTGGTTCCATCAGAAAGTTCTGTGAGAAAATCTGGTTTCTTGCACTCTCCAGGTTCTCAATGCTGCCCTTATTCCTTGACTATTAGTCTCGTATGTCTGCATTATTCTGACCCTGACTTTTGTCTTTCTCTTTCATTATAAAAATCCTTGAGATTACTTTTGGCCCACACTGATAAGCCAGAATACTCTCTCATCTCAAGGTGTGCTGATTAGCATCCTCAGTACTCATGCAACCTAATTTCCCCTTCTCTTTCCTGACCACTTAAACACAGTGGATTGGCCCTGCCCCATCACAGTCTGGGACCTGTCAAGTGTCAGGTGACCTCCAGGTTCTTGACTTGTGCAGGAAAAATGTCAAAACATGAGGCAGGTGGAAGTGAGAGTAAGTTTATTAAAGCTTGTGGCAGTGAGGCAAAGGAAGGGCCCATGGAGATATGTTCAGGGGTGAACCAGGGATGAGCTGCCTACGTGCAAGTCTCATTGGGACTCTTAGAGCTTAAGATAGAAGCGGAATACATGTCTGAGGAAAAGGGGACACAGGCATGCTCAAAGAAGAGAGTGCACTGGTGTTCTTTATTTTCTATAGGCCAGAATTTTAGGGGAGTTCCCAGGGGATGAACTCAACAGAATATTCATTAGATTTCAGGGTTTGTCATTTAGTGTGCTGATGTATTAAAATAAGTGTATAATGGTGCCTGGGTAGTTTTCCGGTTAGTTATACTTTTATTAGTCTGTCTCTAACTTTTTTAAATCCAGTTCCCAATGGTAATTCAGAACCACCTTCTCTTGTATTTTTTGGTTAGGAAGGATATTCTTGTGATTTGTCAGCTGGCTGTTAATTGTTTAGCTGTTCTACCATTTGTTCAGCCATTTTGTCTCAGTTTCCTCATTACACTTGCCATGAAATTTTTCTAGTTTCTTCTTAACCTGCCTCACTTCCACATAACATATTCATAGGTTCCAGGGATAAGGATAAGGATGTGGACTTCACTGGGGGCCATTATTCTATCTACCACAAGAATGGTGCTTTCATGGAGGACTCTTCCATCAGGTTGAAAGTTCTGGGTTGGGAAAAACTCTGAAATCGGTATCTAAAAAGTGGTTCACCCATTCATCCTTTTCTCCATGCTAAACGGGGTTTTCTGTCCCTGCGCTACTCTGTATCCCACAGGATAATGAAAAGGGCAGCCTTTTTCCTTCTTTACCCCACTGTGCTTCTACCAAGAAATGGTATCTAGTATAGCATTTTCTCTTAGCAGTTCTTACGAATTTCTTCATTTTTAAGCCCTGCAAGAGAGAAAGTTCTGCTTCAGAGTGGCTCTCCCTGTCCCTGTCCCTCTGTCTCTCTGTCTTTGTTCCTACCTGTCCCTGTGTCCCTGCCTCTCACTTGTGCCCTGAGGTTCTCAGTCTGGCCTTGTCTCTTACATGACTTCTTCCCTAATGTGGTGTCTCAGACTTCCAGGGAGGTGCTTTGTTGTGCTCACTTACTCTGTGGGATTTTGCTTATGCAGCAGAACCCGTTCTTTCTGAAGTTGTGGTACTTTCAGATCAGTTGATGATGATTCACTGCTGAGGTAGTGGAAATCACAAGGGCACATGATCTTTCCTGGAGACTGGTTGGAAGGGCCCTTGGGGAGAACCCAGAGTGGGGGCAGATGTCTTTGGCTTTTTTGTTTTGCAAACAAATGCTTAGAGCCCTTGCCTCTTTGGGTAACAGTTGCCTGGGGCCTGGAATTCCCCTCACCCACACTGTCACACTGTGTCCCAGAGCCTTGCCTCCTGACTCCCTGGCCTATTCATGCTGGGGTCAAAGCTGGGCCATAGAGTATGGATTGGGCTCAGGGGCCCCTGGGCAGGCTGAGCTCTCATTGGTCTCTTATCTTGAGCCAGCCATCAGCAAGCCCATTATTGGGGAGGTTGATGTCCTGGTGGGACCACCTCCTGCACTGTTGCTCCTCAGGGCTCAGACAAGGGTGTGTGATAGCCTTTGGAAAAGGAGGTAGGAGAAGTAGGAGCAGGCGTCTCAGGACACCCTGTGTATAGAGCTGTGGATGGTGACTTGTATTGCCCCTAATGGTCTAAGCCTGTTGAGAAACGGGGTGGGCCTGCCCCTCAAGAGGTTCAGTGAACTGGGCTTGACTTCCTTCTCTTCTGTTTCTCTCACCCAGGTTGGGGTGACTCAGTAGGCATACCATCAGAGCGGGGCATGACCTATGACGCACTCCATGTTTTTGACTGGATCAAAGCAAGAAGTGGAGACAACCCCGTGTATATTTGGGGCCACTCCCTAGGGACTGGGTAAGAGTTCCCAGCATGGTATAGCCTTTAGGGGAGCAGATCTTCATGAAGTGCCTTTCCAGCCTGGGTTCCCTGCGGGTGCCGTGGTGGCCTGCAGATCTTTTGGCAACATTAGTTCTAGTAGGCCTTGTCTCTTGTCCAATGTGGGGCAGGAGATGAAGTGCCACAAGAGACCACAGGGTTTGAACTACTTTAACTCCTCAACCCAAGAAATGACTCAGGACACACATAGGCAGTTGTGAGGTAGTCTCCCTCTCCGCAGTGAGGACAGGTAGACTCTCCTCAGTCTGAGGTTGTGCCCTCAGGGGAACAGAGCAGAGCAGATCAGATGGAGTTCAAGTTCCAAATGTACCTGGGCTTCACACCCCATTTTTGGACTGTGTGTGCTGCCAGCAAGCCCTGGTGCTGTGGCTCTGATCACTGTAAACCAGAGACATTTGTAACAACTGGGCTACATAGCACATATTTGGTTTACCACAGAACTTGCAGAAGACAGCACTGCCAAGACAGGAAGCAGTTTAATAATTCTATTTGGGGTCACCTAAACTGCTGATGTGAGGTCCAGAGTGTTTCTAAAAAGAGCCACTGATATGAGTGCCCAGAGGTCCAAGACTTTCATTAGCCTTGCCTTCTGCCTTTCATTCAAGTTCAGTGGCTGCAACTCCTTTCTCAAGTTGCTGTTCACCTTGGATAGCATGCTGCCATTGGTATGTGTGCTGCTGAAGTGAGCACACAGCATACTGCAGTTGGGCTGAGGCCTGCAGGCTGGGGATTGTCTGGGACAGGGTCTCCTAGCTTGTCATTGTGGGGAAAATAGCCTGTGTGCCCTCAGAGATGTGCCCTACGAGGAGAAAAGGCCATCCTGCCATGGCTGTCAGCATAGGACCTGCCCGGTATAGGTCTGGGACAGCAAGACCCCCCTCCGTCAGAACTGTGCAGGTAAACTGTATCCTCCTCTCAGTTGATGGGGCGGCTGTGGTCCCCACTGTCCCTCTGTGTCAGCAGCCCACACTCCAACCAAGTATGAGCTGAGGGGGTTGTGCAGCTAGAAGGAGACTGTTCCTGCAGAACATGCCTTGGGGGCATGAAAGGTGGCTGTTATCACCTTCTTTGTCAGATGGGTTGCCTGATGACTGGGGCAGCTGGGCCCACCCACAGTCCTGGAGCATTTTAGTCTCCCCACCTCCTTTCCTACAACCCTACCAATTGCTTTGCAGATCCGATAGCTTCTCTGTCACTTTCTAGTATTGGAACAGTCTCATGTAAAACAGTTTTTGTCAAAATTCAACTCAACTGTATTTTTTCCTTTTTTAGAGTGGCAACAAATCTGGTGCGGCGCCTCTGTGAGCGAGGTAGGGGTTCATGTGGCATGTGGGTCCTGGTGTGTAGGCACAGGCTCCTCCTGATACCCGCAGGACAGGCAGAGTTTGGGGAGCTGGCTGCCTTCCAGGCTCAGTTGTGAGTTTTTGTGAAGTAGTGCTTGTGGGTAAGCAACACAGCAATCATGCCCAGTGTCCTCACGGACCCCCTTGAAGGTATTGAGGCCAGTACCTGGGCAGACCTTCAGCTAACCTAAGCCTGTGTTCCCCCATGGATCTTGAGCAGCTGGTACAGCCTCATGAGTGGGCTCCAAGTAAGCAGCTTTAGCAAAGCTGGTTCTCAAAAGCAACCCAAGGCCACTTGAAGGTCCCCTGCATGGGTGTTTCTGTCATGCCAATCATGTAGGAAGGCCTGGGAGCTGCTGACCAGGCTGGCACTCCAGGTTCCACTGTTTTTGGTGGGGAGGCATTCCTCCCACAGATCAGGCCATGGCCATGGAGCTTGTGTTTTGTCTAGGCTTCTTGCCTGCCTCATAGTTCTCCCTTTGTTTTACTTATCTAGAAACACCTCCAGAGGCTCTTATATTGGAATCTCCATTCACTAATATCCGCGAAGAAGCCAAGAGTCATCCGTTCTCAGTGGCAAGTATAAATCTTGTTAAAAATTGACTTATTTCATTATTAAAATAATTACTATAAAATAACTACAGTAAATAAGTATAAAATAAAACAATAATAAAAATTATTTAAATATTCTAATGACTACAGATTTATTAGAAATTAATCCTTATTTAGTTCTGAGCATTGGCCTGACTCCAGAGCTGCCTAGGAAGTTTTTAACTTTGCAGCCAAGTAGAATGGATTCATGGCTGGGTTGCCTAGGGTAGTAGGACCCACAGGAAGTCTTGCTCGTATGGTATGGTTTGCCCACCAGACATTGTTGCCCCGTGGGCTCAGCCCAGGCTGGGAGCTGTTTATCCAGGGGTGAGCTGGTGGATCCCTCATTCTCCATCCCCACAGACAATGCTCAGCAGCCAGGATGAGCAGTTGTATCTCAGAGTGATACCTGACCCAGAAGGGCTCTTTTGTGGTCCTTCTCCATTCTACTGCTTCCTACCTGGCCCTGTTTTTTGGAGGAGCTGTGTCAGCCCACCACCTGACCTCCTGCTGCTCTGTTGTAGACCAAGAGTTCTCTTTAGTCTTACTTCTTTGGTATTGCTTTTCCTTCCAAGTTATATGGACCCTCATTTTTCTTGGCATGGCAGCCCTGATGTCTGTGGGATGTATGGTCTCCAGGCTTCTGCTCTGAGGTATGGGAATCTCGCTTGCAGTCAGCCTTTGCTGTAGCCAGCCTAGGATCCTCTTGAGGAGGGAGTCTGTGGTCAGGGCACAGTGGGACAGTGGCTGCAGGTCAGTTCGTTAAGAAGCAGGTATACACCCTTGGGCATTCAGCACCCTCTGAATCCTTTACCTTGGCCTTCTGTGTGCATATTTGAATTGATACTTCTGTACATTGTTTCCATGTCTTCTTCAGATATATCGATACTTCCCTGGGTTTGACTGGTTCTTCCTTGATCCCATTACAAGCAGTGGAATTAAATTTGCAAATGATGAAAAGTGAGTACTATGGTAGAGCATCTGATATTTTAATTTAGAAAAACACTGAGAACTCCCAGGATAAGCCTGTTCAGTCACATTAACCAAATAGGATGGAATACTGAAGACCACAGTTCTTCTTAACCAATGTATCTTATGGAGGGAAAGTAGGTAAGACAGCTGCAGCTGAGAGAATAAGGATATGTAGAGACTAAAATTAAAGTATTTTGTCCACATATTTTTATTCTTTTTAATCCTCGCTGAGGATATTTTCATTGGTTTTAGAGAGAGAGACACACACATGTTGATGTGAGAGAGAAACATCAATCAGTTGCCTCTCATACACACCCTGACCTAGGAGGGTACCCACAACCTAGGTATGTGCCCTGACCGGGAATTGAACCCGCAACCTCTTGGTGCATGGGGCAATGCTTCAACCAACTGAGCAACATGGCCAGGGCACTCTATGGTTTTTATCTGAAAATAGTTTGGCAAAACCAGAATTCCTGAATAGGTAGGTATTAAAGCAGTAATAGTAACTTATTGAAAAAATGACACCCTCAGTCATTTGACTGATGTTGGTTATGAAAAGATGTTGTGATTATTAAAAATATCTATTAGATAAACCCAAAAAAGTAAATATTCTGTTTAACAATGTTTATATTCTGTTGACATTGTCCTTGTGATATCTTTATTTCATGTGTTTTAATTTTTTCAAAAAAGAAGAAAGGAAAAAAATTCTTATCTAAATATTCAGTTAATATTTAAAAATCTACAATTTGAAACAGTGTAGAAAAACAGAGTATTTTTTCCATCAATTATATTTTCGGTTCTAAAAAAAGAACAAACTAATATTTGAGCAAACACCATAAGCAAAATACCTGCTTGTTTATAAATATTACTGTTTTGGAACTTAAATGAGAGTAACCTGAATAAACTGGATTCCTTCTAAACAACAGCAATGAGTGCTGCTGTCCCCACAAAGCCACCTTTGGCCTTGTCCCCAAGCTGAGTGGTGGCAGCAGTGCAGTCCGGCAGGACTTTACCACCATGTGGCTAAGCCTCCACCCGCTGGGATTCAGGAACCCCTTTTTGGTGGGCAGGTCTGTTACCAAATACTTGCCAAAGTAAAGAATATAAGCTAGGCTTCTCCCAGAGCAGGTAAAGGTAAGACAAACGGACTAAATCTGAAAAGTAGACAGTTCAAAGTTTGACTCAAACACCAGAAACACTCTACCCTAGAAGCAGAATAAGGTGAAAATGTTTGTGCTGTGCACCACTAGCAGAAATGCAGACTGTGAAATTAGCTGGGGATCTCTGGGATGATGAGTCCCTTTCCCAGATTCTGCCCGGTGCCAAGCTTACTCCAGCACTGCCCTCATGGAACCACCAGATCAGCATGGAATGGGCTGGGAGCCTCATCTACCAGCTCACTTAGAGACCTCAGTGAGGCCGCCAAAAGACACTCTGCCTGTTGTGTGGTTTGCTGAAAGGTTTAGATTGAGTGAACCTATTGAAAATGTTAATTTACTGGTAAACATTCAAGAGTGACTTTAAATGTTATTTACACCAAAGATAAATTAGAGGGTATAGATGTTTTTACCAACATATTACTAGTAACATTCATTTGAAGTAAGTGTCTTGGCCCACCTAAAATATTCAGTTTGTAAATACTGTTTTGTGACACTTTTTAAATAATTAATTTTTTAAATTTTAATTGTTCTTCAAGTACAGTTTTCTGCCTTTTATGCCCATCCGTGCCCACGTCCCCAGCCCTCCCCACCTCCCTCCTATTTCCACCCCTCTGTCTTGTTTTTGTCCATGTGTCCTTTATACTTGTTCCTGTAAACGGTTCCCCTTTACCCCTGAAATTCCCTCCCCTCTACCCTCTGGTCACTGTCAGCCTGTTCTCTATTTCATTGTCTTTGGTTATATTTTGCTTGCTTGTTTGTTTTGTTGTTTAGGTTCCCGTTAAAGGTGAGATAATATGGTATTTGTCTTTCACCACCTGGCTTATTTCACTTAGCATAATACTTTCCAGTTCTATCCATGCTACTCACAAAAGTAATCATTTTAAATTTTCAGACAATATGTATGGGCCAGATTTGGTGAACAAATTGATCTCTAGATTTGATTGGCACTTGTCACCTAAAATAGATGTCGATAGAAACTACCGAGAAATCAACTTTTAATTCTTTAATAAAAAGAAGCTCAGCAGAATTAGAGATGATAAGTCATGGAAACTCCCTAAATCCAGGTCCCTGCCAATGGCAAGGCCAGGGTGTCAGGAGACCCCAGCCATGTCCCTGGGTTCTTGGTCTAGTAGTCCTTTCTCCTCTCCACAGTGTGAAGCACATTTCCTGCTCCCTGCTCATCCTGCATGCTGAGGATGATCCAGTTGTGCCCTTCCAGCTTGGCAGAAAGGTGGGTGTCAGTGCAGCCACTGGTGTAGAGGACATCTAGCAGACCCATGTGTGGGCTGGACTGGGCATAGGCAGATGTACAGGAGGCACCTGCTGCTAGCAGGGCTCTGGCAGGGGCCAGCCAGATAGCCAATGCTGTCTGTAAGAGGAAATATGAAAAATAAGCAAATGTCTCCCAGGTCCCAGTTACAGGGTCCTGGCCCAACAGAGACTTGACGGTAGGAAACTCAGCTAGGAGAGCTCTCCAGTTGGTGGGAGGAGAGTCCCAGTCAGTAGTGTTCACGTAGGACCTCTCATTTGTTCTTTTGCCTTTGGGATTGGGTAACATCAGAGAAGTACCGTCTCATTGTGGGGCCTCCACATTTGCTTTTGCAGAATTTGCTTTGCCTTTGGTGCCAGGAAGCAGGATTAGATTTGTAGGTGAGTGTGGGGTGGGATATAGCACCACCTGGCCATGGTGATGATGAGGGGCAGGGACAGCCTAGAAGTGATACCTAGGCTACTTCCACCTCCAAACAGGCCTAAGGTACAGGTGAGTCTACCAGCACCAGATTTTCCTTCAGCAAATCTGGGTACACAGCTTGGCAATCCCATAGGTAAGAGGAGGGAAGGGCTGAACCAGCTTGTTGACTGACCTTGACCTCGTGCACACAGCACAGTCTGAGGTACCTGACCCATCTCAGCTCCCCAGGACTGCTCCAGGCGCTTAGACCACCACACCATCCCATAGCATGTGGCTCTTTCTGTGGTGGTAGCTCATTTACCTCACTGCCTGCTAAGGAAGGGGGAACAGTCTGAGAAACAGTTGTGGGAACAGATAAGGTCTTAAATGGCAAGCCAATGGGCTGAGCCTAGGCTGGGCTCCTGCCAGCACCCCAACCCCAGCCATAGCAGGCTGCAGGGCATCGGTGCTGTTTCAGTGGGGCATAGGCTGCTCTGCAGAGGTAGCAGCCACTGATGGGCCTCTGTTGAAGGGGAGGCCACCAAGCAAGTCACCCACAGGACCACCATCTCTGGGCACTGACTGATCTCTCCTTCCCTAGCTCTACAACATTGCTGCACCGTCTCGAAGCTTCCGAGACTTCAAAGTTCAGTTTATCCCCTTTCACTCAGACCTTGGCTATAGGCACAAGTACATCTACAAGAGTCCTGAGCTCCCTCGGATACTGAGGTAAGGTGTTCACTTCTCACCAGGAATGTTGTCCTGGGTGGCGACAGCTTAGGCCAGACATATAGCAGGCTCATCTGCTAAAGCCTCAATGGGGTTCAAGAGTCATCATGATTCAAGAGTTTTATTTCTACTGAGAGGGGCTAAGAATATTTATTGCCTCTCCCTCCTGGACTATTTCCATGATCTCCCCGTGATATAGGTTGTGCAGGCCCACACAGATACTCCACACACCAGTGCACCCAGCACACAGCTGACCATATATAGGAGCCCCCCACCCACATGCTCTCCAACTCTCGTGCATCAGGCCTCACTCCTTTTCCACATACCTATCAGGTCCTGCCCCACTCATAAGCAGCTCATAGGCATTCTGGCCTGGGCCAGCTCCTCAAAAGCGTGTTTGTCCCCAGGCTGAGTTCACCTTCCTGGGGCTTCTGAGCCTGGAGGTGCCCAGCAGCTTTCATCCCATGTGTAATTCTACTTCATACTTCAGCTCTCCTCTGGCTGCCTTATAAGTTCCAGAGGGAAAGCCATGTTTCTGTAGGTCTGTGCCATTACTTGCCACATGGGCCTGGGTTGTTGAGAGGGGGCAATGAGCTTAAAAAAAAGTATGGGTTTGCTCTGAGGTTGTAATTTTTCCAATCAGAAAAGGAATATATTACAGAAAATTTAGATCAGAGTATAGCTCTAAAGTTTGAATAAAGAAGATCAGCTCCTAACCTGGTCTTCCTTTCTGTGTGTCAGGATTTGACTATGCAGTGCCATTGGTGCCCTGCTTATTGTCCTCCAGGCTTTTTCTCCTCCTCCTCATATAGGTTGTGTAAGGATTAGGGGAGGCGGGATCACTAGTTTGGGCTCAGATTTGGCTGATGGTATCCTCTGGTCTAGGGAATTCCTGGGGAAGTCTGAACCTGAGCTCTAGCACTGAGCTCACTGCCTGAAGGAGCATGAAGACCTCTGCCTTCCTCCTCGTTCCTCTGATCAACCCAGCACCCTGGAGCCCAGTTGCCAGGATCTACAATGCACCTGAAGAGAGGACTTTGATGCCAGCTAGGGCAGGTAGAAGAGGCCCCAGCAGATTGGTCACCAGGAGCATGGATTTTTGTGGAAAATGTGAGTGGCAGGCATATGGTCCTCTCTTCGTGCTGCCGTACAACCTGAGCTCTTGTTGAAAAGACAGTGACACAGCAGTCTAGCCACCGGCTGGTCAATCCCACACTTCCTGAGCTGGGCATGAAGAACAGAGCAGGAGGCAGTAAGCTCCTGGGACCAAACTGAGCTTTCCAGGACCATCCACAAGAATGTGGGGAGACTTGGGTTCTTCTTTTTCTTCTCAGCACATGCAGAATGGACTCGAATGGTTCCATCATCCCCTCCTGCCCTGTGTACCCCATTTGCCTTCTCCCTGCCTCCCTAGGCAGACCCTACCACACAGTGCGGGGAGGTGCCTATGATCTGTACTTCCTCTGCTTTCTGCCCACCTGTCTGCCTAACCTGGCCCTAGACTGAGCATTTATTTAATACAATCCTGGTGGTGGTCTGTGTGTTGCTTTCTCAGTGCTGCCCCCAGCCCCAGGCCATAGGGGCTGAGGGGTGACTGTAAGGTGGAGCATGAGGGCCCTTCTTTCTTCTCTCCTTCCAGGGAGGGGCCTTCCCCAGATGTGGCAGATAGCATTTGCCTAAAATACAGGCCTATATAGGTGACCCTTTCAACCTCATGCTTTAGCAAGTTTATTGGATGTGGCCGTGTTGTGGACAGGTGTTGGGGTTTTACCACAGACCCTAGATAAGTCCCTGACTACTGAAAGGACAGGCTGCTGGAGTGCAGGGACCTGGGTTCTGGCCCACGAGCATCACCTCATTCACCCAACTCAGGTGGTGGCTCTTGTGTTGTTTGGCTTTTTGTCAAACCAGCTTCTTTCCTCCCCTTGTACTGATGACCTCTCAGAGAACTATGACTTAATAAGAATGGGGCCTTGAGCTGCCCCTACATGGGACTTTCCTGACTCTGCTGTTCAGGTATAAGAGTGTGTCCCAGCTCAGAGGGTATAAGCCCACCTGAGATGAAGCCTCTCCACATGGCTGGCCCTCTCCCCAAGGTCCTAAGTCTTGCCTGCCTGCCTGTTCTCCAAGGCCTTGTGGCCAGTGTTAGTATCTGGGGCTTGCTGGGTGCCTAGCGGCTAAAGCAGGTTACCTTTCTGAGGCAGCTGTGGCAATTCTCACGTATGGGAAATGCATACGTTCATTAACTGGGATTGACCTGAAGTCTGTATGTTTCAGGTGAGCACTGCCTACAGGCAGTGTTTTACAAAACACCACTGTATGTCAGAGTTGGCATACATAGGCTCAGCCCAAGAGCGTCTTCCTGTGTAACTGCTCTGCATTAGAGGCTCTGAGAACCACTAAAACGCCATGTGCCCCCTCAGCTGGACAGCCCTTCATGATTGGCTTGCTCTTCTGTCTTTGTTACCTAGGTTCTAGGTCAAGTCCTCAGCTCTTCTCAGCCAAGGAAATGGGTGTGATCTGCTCATATTATGAGACCTGCCTGTTCTGCCTGGCCTCTTCATCTTGTTTTTCTGTTTTAAATTTTTTGTTTCTATGAGCTGCCTCAGATCCTTTTTTAAGGGGAATGATATAGGATACAAAATAAAAAATACAAGCTGTTAAGTGTTTTTATAGCTGGCTGACGGGCCAACTGAAGATGAGGAAGCACAAAAAAGGGAGCGGGCAAGCAGGCAGCTGCTGGGCCATCATCTCAATTAGGTCCAAAGAGCCCTGATGGCTTCTTAGCATAGTACCTTGGTCCAAGCAACTAAGCTTAAACTGTGGGTAAGGACTGGACCCTTGGATTATAAAATCAATGTATGGTCAGGACCAGTCCTTTAAAAAAAAAAGGAAGAGATGGCAATGTGCATAGCTGTCAACTGCAGTTACATGCATATGTCCTGGGAGCCATAGGACAGGGACAGGCAATGCACATTCTCAGGGTTTTTGGGAAACATTGAGCCCTGAGTTCTCATCTCTCCTGGTTTTTGTTTCAACTTGCAGCTATACCATTTGGGGGAAAATATTTCAGTATTTTGGTTCCCAGGGCATTCTACCTCCCAGGACCAGGAGTGGTAGCAGGGACAGGTATAAAAGCCAATACAATTCACAGCAAAAATGCCAATGCCCAGACAGGTTACCAAGTGACTAGATTTTAGAATTCTTTGAAGAGATGGCAGTTCAAACACACACACCGCTCTGAAGTTCCACAACAGGTGGGATGAGAGAATTTACTGTCTTCAATCCCAGAACAATGGGCTGTAATTTAGCCCAGCCCCTTATTGCCCCAGGCTGGGGCATAGTGAAATACAGAGGCCACGTCAACCAAACACAGGCAGGAAGGTTTAATCTGTTCCTCATATGTGAGGCAATAACAGTGAATGGAGTGGCACAGTGATGGTCATACACAGCTTAAGTGACTGGGCAAGGAGTGTGTTGGGGGTGTGACCACAGACCCTAGGACTTCAACGAAGTATCCACTTGAAGTCCTCCATGGCCTGGTTCTGTGAGCAGTCGGGATCCATGATGAGGACAGAGCCTCTGGAAAGGCACTTCCATCCATGGTTGCCAACAACTCACAGTGAAGGGAACAACCTGCTCCTAGCTCTCCTCTGGGCCACTGAGGCATTCACCTGCCCTTCCTGGCACTAGCCTGCTGCCTGGGCAGAGTGGAAAGTGGGTTGCCCTCTGGGCCCACTCCTTACTTTTCCAGGAGGGAGAAGAGAGGCCAGCCTGTGTGTAAGACAGGAGCTGCACCCTCCAGGAGAGGGAAAGTGCAGATCTGCTGTAGGAGCTAGGCATTCAGCCTCCCTCACTAGAGGCAGCAATCCTGCCCCAGGCCCTCACAGCTGGGTGAAGACATTCCAAAATTGCCTTCCCTGACATGAAACTTCAAAAGTATAATTTTAGTTACTGAAAAAAAAAAAGCTTCAGTTACTTTTATTTCCTCGTGAAGTTAATTTTTCTCGTGAAAAAGCAAAACCAAGATAACTTGGCATTAGCCAGCCTTATCCTAACCAAGGCCTTCTAGATGCTGGACACAGGTGTCTTCCCCAGTGTCACCATTAGTCATCTTGAGGCCCCTTTATCTCATCAGTCCAGAAACCCTGGGACAGAGCACCCACAGGGCAGCTGTAAAGGTAGCTTGGAGCACAGGAGGCAGAGCCGAGTCAACATCGGCCAGCCAGTCCAAGTGCTGCAGAAACATTCTCCAGGCTTTGCTATGGCCACTTGTGCAGACTCCAGAATCAAGAGGCTCAGAAGTTAAAACAAGCTCACAGCAAGGTGTGTGGGAAGGTCTTGGAGGAGCCCAGTAGGTAGGCTGAAGCTATGGGGCCAGCTGGTCACTGCTATGAGCTCTGCTTTCCTGCTAGAAACCAGGCAGCATCTCACTCTTAGCACCCTTCCTTCCTTGTCTGTCCAAACCCCCACCACCCACCCCAAGCCACCACCACAATTCATATACCCTGTCCTAAAACATTGCACTGAAAAAAGCAGGGATCACTGGCTGCTGACATAGTGCTCAGAAAATGGCATGAGGTGCAGAGTAAACAAGAAAACAAAAGCCTACTGTGAATCTGCAGGTCAGAGGGCTCTATGACCCAGATGTCCCAGGCATACTTCATGATGGCCCAGTCACTGGAGAACTTGCATGAGCAGGCAGTGTTCCTGATGACTTTCTTGGCCCACTCCTTGGGGTTCTGCAGAGAGAAGGAGATGCTAAGTAATCTCAAGAATGAGACAGACCAAGCTTCCAGAGCTTTAGGATGTTGCCAAATGAGTTTAGCTCTCTCTCTGGGTGACCTGATGGAAGAAGAGAACATGACAATCATAGTTCACTAAAGAGTGGCTCCAACTATCAGAAAAGCTACCAAATGACTAGGTAGAGTCTGAGAAGGTCCTGGCCTTCGAAATGTTCTATGTTCTACTAGGGCACGGCCCACACACACAAAAAGAAATACCACCAGATGAGTATTTACCACCAGGCGGGTCCAATTCCCAGGATAAATGGCTGGACGGTTTCCTGCCCAGGGGCCTCAGAGTTTGACAGTGGCCCCCAAACTTCAGCCACACCTGGAGAGGCCTCCCTGAAAGAGCCACTTTCCTTGAGGCTCAGTTTAAAGGAAGCAAAAGTTCCTACCAAAGGCCAGCCTGTTCTACCAAAGGCCAACTCTGATGCAAGGGCATCAGAGTTGTCAAGTGCAGGCAATGACAGCAGCTCTAAGAGCAGGAAGCTGAGACTGGCAACAAATCAGATGTACAAATCCCTCAAGCCTTGTCCAAGAACCTTTTTAAACGGCTTGGGAAAATAAACCATCTGAACCAAAATTCTGCACAGTCACACCACCATCTCCAGTTTCTTCTCCACTGCCATCCTCTAGGGGGTGCACAGGTGGGACACAGGAAAGGAAGCAAAGCAGGCACCTAGGGACACCCTCTTTCACCTCCCCCAACTCAGGACTTGGGTCTTTCTTTGATATCCCCTGTGGATTCCCTATGGGCCACATCAAGGCAGGGGCACCAGTCCCATGGGTCAGGCACATGCTGCACACAGAAACCTGAGACACAGGCTCTCTCCTGGCCTTCACCAACAAGTGGGGAGCTGGCTCCAGCATCCTGCCTTAGAAATTCTGCTCCTTAGAGCTACAAGTCCCTCAGTCTACTGATTTTGAAGCTTTTACCTTTCCAAGAAAGTGTTCACCTTAGACATGCTTTCTGTGTGGACATTGCTCCCAGGCTCATCCCTCCACTTCAGCTGAGCTTTGCACCCATGTCTCCCTGGCCATACCCACATGGAATGATCAAACTAGGGAACAGCCTATCTCTGATCCCTCTGCAAGGGAAATTTGTGCCAGGTAGACAGCAGCTTGACCCCAGGAATCAAAAGGCACCAGTGTGGCAGATGAGAGCAGAGAGATGGCCAAGACAGCTCCTGAATGGAAGATGGTAAAGAAGCACCAGGCTGTGGCTAGGTAGCTCAGCTGGTTAGAGCATCATCCCAATATAAGGTGATGCTCTATAGGGTATAGGTTGCAGGGTCACTCCTGGGTCAGAACACATGTAAGAAGCAATCAATGAATGCACAAATAAGTGGAGCAACAAATCTATTTCTCTCTCCCTACATCTTCTCTCTAAAAAAAAATAGATGGATAAACAAAAGAAGCACCAGGTGCAGGAGAGCCTGAACCTAGAATGCTGTTCAGCTTGCTGAGCCCCCAGTCACCCTGCTATGGGCCACAAACTGAACTGTGACCTCCCAGGAGTGGCACGAGACAACAGGATTCAGATGAACCCCAATGCTTCCCAAACAGGACTGCCCCTACCAACTCTGGGGTCGGAGAACCCTATCTGGTACAGCTAGTCCACCTGGCCTGGCATGCCACATGCACTTCATAACCCGCAAACACCTTGAACCTGAAAGAGGAGACAGCATCAGGAAACCAGCCACCAGGCCATGGCTGGAGCCCTCCTGACCATGGTGGCTGCTCTGTGTGCAACACTAATGCCCTAGGGACATTATTCTTAAAAAGAAAACTTATTTTAACCCAATGTTCCTTTAAAGAAATTGCTGTTTATAATTCACCCTCCTGGTGCATGTAGGTTAGAACTGCACAAGTGAAAGGTCTCTTCCCTTTCACCTCCCAGGGAGAAGGGCACAGGATGGCAGGCAACAGGCTCTCTGTAGCCATCTGTTCTCAGGTCCAACTGGGCCAAGAACTGGTGATATATGCAGGATTTATGAATATAGAAATGCATTTCCATTTATGATTGAGTCAGAAACACATTTCATAAAAATGATGAAATTCTGCCCTGGCTGGTGTAGCTCAGTGGATTGAGCCCGGCCTGTGAAGCAAACTGTTGCTGGTTCGATTCCCAGTCAGGGTACATGCCTGGGTTGTAGGCCAGGTCCCCAGTAGGGGGCATGTGAGAGGCAACCACACATTGATGTTTCTCTCTGACTCTCCTTCCCTTCCGCTCTCTCTAATAAATAAATAAATAAATATTTTTAAAAAATGATGAAATTATTTCTTTGATCAGACCTTGGCCAGGGCCAAGTTCTCGGTTTCAGTACCTGTGTGGTTATGATCTGGTCTTGTTGAAGCCAGCTGACAGCATTAAAAAGAAACAAATAAAACCAACCCAAAAGCAACTAAAAGCGGAATAGGATTCAATTCTCAGCATTCACCAGACTCAGCATTTACCAATAGGTTGGAGCAAAGTACTGTCATGTGGCAAATGGCACTGCCAACCTGGTCCAAGTTAGTAAGTCTATAACCGAAGGTGAGTTATAAGAATGTGTCGACTGCATTGTAATAAAACACTAATGACATTGCAAGTATACTTAATTCCATTTTAATCACTTTGTGTCACCAAGGGCCCAAATTTGTTATAGGGTTATACCCAGCCCCACCCACCTCCCAGAGGAGTCCTGCCCACACTCGCACTGGGGAAGAAAGGGCTCTGGAGTCATTTCCTACCAGCCCCATGTGACATTACCTCCTGCTTGTCACATCCAGATGGTGCTGGGGGCCTAGGGCTGGACTGCGAAGTGGACAATTTCTGCCACCCCAGCCCCCCACAGCACACCAAGCATCACAAGAGTCACTGCAAGCTCTTGCCCTGGGTGTAGTGGAACTTCGCAAGGTGGGTAGCCTGAGGATCTGCCCATGGGCCACAGTCAGGGGGATGTGTGTAGGGGAACAAGGTTCAAGGCCAGGTTTCACCCCCAACAACATGTAATTTCCAGCCCATCATGGGGACTTGTCAATCTGATCTGTCAGTGGGGAAAGACATAGGACAAAGGGGAGGCCAGTCCCACCTGTCCTGGTTCAGCAGCCTGTTGATGTTATTGAAGCAGTCTGGCTCCTTGGGAGAGAAGAAGCCACTGCTGATATGGTCTACGGCCTACCTTAGTGGGGGCAAAAAGTTGTAGTATCTTGGGCATTGTACCTGGGGAGAGGTTGGTCAAGTCAGCTGGTAGCCCAGTGTGTTCAGGCAGCAGCTGCAGGGCAGGCAGTGGGCACACCCCTGGCCATGTGGGCTGCTTGGCCCTGGAGAGATGGTAATGTGCTGTGATTGCAAAATAAATCCCACCTGCTCCTTTTACTGATTATAGAACCAAGATCCCTGAAGATGTACAATGGCACCTGTGGCTCCATCATATTCCCACAGGAGAGGGCTGCCCAAGAATTTGCAACTCTGCATTCCCACCCTGCCTCCTTCCCCTACTCTGCAGGTTACAATAGACCTGTGAGCATCAGGAAGTCAGAAAAGAAGGCATTTGGCAGATATGTACATCCTAGGACATGGGTATGGCGCAGAAAGTGTCTGAATAATGGAGCACATAGGGTATATGCTCTCAGGTTGACAAGGACAAAGTTCTGACTTTATAGGTGACATTTGGCTTATTTTTTAAAGTTTATTTTTAGGCGACATTTGTGTTTTTACCCAAGTGGTGACTGAGGCTTTACCAACTCCCGAGAGAGCTTTTAGTCTACCCTATCTTTTCTTTTTAATTATTACTCAGAATTAGGCTGGGACCAGGACTCCTCAAAAGTGTCCAAGGTTATGAAAAATAAGAAAAGGCTGAGAAACTGTCATAGACCAGAAAGATGCTTTGGTTGGGATCCTGGGACAGAAAAGGTTGACAAGATGTTCATGAGAAAATGGTAAAATAAAGTATTGACTTTAATGAATAACCCATACCATTCTTTGTTAATTAATTTTGACAATGTACCATACTAATTAGTAATATATAAGTAGTAAGAAAAATTGGAAGGGTATGTGGAACCCTGTACTGTCTTTGCATCTTTTCTATAACTCTAAAACTACTGCTAGACATAAGAGTTATTTTACAAAGTCAGACCTGGGAATCTTGGCAGTGGGCCAGCTTCAAACCTCCAAATCAATCAAGAGCCCTGAGGGTTTTCCCCAGAGATCATGGCCTGTACCATTCTGGAAGAACTTGGTCTGGGTCCCTCAGACTGAACCATGTAGAAGCACAGGGCAGCCAGCTCCTGCCCAAGCTAGAAGTGAGACAAGGACAGGGTGCCTACAGTCACATCCCACCACCTGGGTGGGCAGGCATTCATCCTGACAAGCAGAGGCCTCACCAAGAGCCCTTCCCTCCCTGGGACTCTGGGCAGTGCCCAGGACAATGCCACACTCTTGATGACATGTGGAGGGACACACCCTTTCCAGTCCAGGGCCTTGATTGCCACGTCCATGGCCAGCCTCCCTTCATGACAAGGTCAGATGGGAAGGTGTAAGTCTTCAAGGAAGCAGCTTCAGCCTGGTGGACGTGGCATGAAGTGCCCCACACTATTTTTGATCATTGTTTTAACTCTCGGAATCATAACCCTTTCTGTTCTGATAATTCTCAATTTCATAACAGTGATTCTAGTATTGCAAACAGATCTTTTGTTTGGCCCCCAGAATTTGGAATTAGGCTCCTCTGAGACCAAGCATGAATAA
>PVKM010024555.1:0-20447 GCA_004027735.1 Carollia perspicillata
ATTTATGCTGAAGTACATCATGTATGTTCAGCTAGACCCCACTTACTGCTACCTCTCAACTGGATTCTCATTCATTTCCTATAATATGTTTTTGCATACCCTCCTTTTTTTTTCTTTTTTAGTGCATACAAAACTAGTTTGAAAGGGTGAAGGATGATGTTTTGTGGTGAGTGAATAATAAAAGCAAGACACGAAGGAAGACCATAGATTGGTGTGCTAGTTCATTTGCTTGAACAGGTAGCCATTAAGCCCCCATTGTGTGACGGGAAGTGTTAGTCATGGCAGGTACATTGGTGCACTGCACATTTGTGGTTCCAGATGCCTGAGGGCTATGAATTAGCAATTCTCAACTGTGAGTGGTTCCAGGAGATGATAGCAATGGATTCATGGAGATCTATAATTCAAATAAGATTAAAAACAAATGTAGAATAAAATAAATATTGTGGATATAGAATAAGATAAAACCTGGTAACTGGGGAAGTTAGTACTAGATGAATACAGCCACAGGGAAAAGGACAAAACTCTATTGTCCTAAGGGAATTCTTAGATTTCAAAACCTCTGACGGTTTTATCTTGTTGGCTATATTGACTCCATGATATATCAAACATGTTTTCATTTTGTGTTTTTTTATTCTTTCTTAAGTTGTTTATTTTTGTTCTTTTTTTCAAGTACCATCATCTCCATTTTTTCCCAACTCCCCTTGCTCCAGCCATCCCCACCTCCCACCCTCTATCCTAACCCCCTTTGGCTTTGTCCGTGTGTCCTTTATACATGATCTTTGATGACCCTTCTCTTATTTCCCCCCATTATCCTTTTCCCCATTCTCCTCTGATTACCACCAGTCTGTTCTTTATGTTAATGACTCTGTTTATAGTTTCCTTGCTTATTTGTTTTGTTGATAGGTTTAACAATATTAATCATATTAATTACTAATATTAAACATAATCTGAGTTTACTCTGTAAAAGCATTTACAAGTAGTACAACTTAGAAACAATAAGGGAGAAAAACATCAAATACAAATAGTCCCGTGTCATTTTAGCACAAAGAGTGTTACCTTTTTGTGCTAAAATGTACGTTACACAAAATGTATTATTTTAATCATTTACAGTTCAGTGGTAGTAAGTACCTTCGTACTGTTGTGCAGCTGTCACGTCAATCTTCAACACTTTTTTCCTCTCCCAAAGTGAAACTCGCTGTCCATTATTCCTCTCTCCCACTGTTCAAATGCCCTATTCCCCTCTCTTTCTAGAAACTATTTCCATTTTTTATGTATGTATAACAGATTATTCATAAATATTTCTTTACTTGAATTAAAATGTGTGATTATTCTGCCTTATTGGATAAAGTGTTTGATTCAGTCTTGAAATTAATTGTAAGATAAAATAAAGTTTTTATTTTTGCCTTATTGAATTTGATTCTGCTACTTATCACTTCAAGTCCCTGTGTGATCTCTAAGGAAGCAATAATATTCCATAGGCTTATCAGCATAGGAGCAGAGCTTGCTTTCTCCTAGCAATTGTTTAAAGCTTGTTCCTTGTCCCTACCTTTGTTGGCTTTGTCTCCTTCATTATATCTTATTTCCCATTTTGCTACCTTCTGATCACTGAAGTCCATTCCCACTGGCTCAATGCTGAGAACTCTTTTTTCCCAAACTCCTAGAACCTTCCAAAATAAATACTTACAATTGAAATGCTACTTCCTCGCTTCTTAAACAGAGGCCCTTAACAATAAACAACTTATCCAATAAGTAGTTAAAGAATGATTCTCAGAGGAATTTAGTATAATAGGGAGCTGGGATGTATTATGGATTTTACTCTTTGAACTCCTGTTAGCCTCCCAATTGTAGACTAAGAGAATGCTTAATATTATAACAAATGTGATATGTAGAAAAGCAATATTGTACAGTATTAAATATATTTTCTCATGTACTAGGACACTATGTCAATAGCACAATAAATGAAACAGCACTATGTTGTCAAATAAATGTATTAGCAAGCAGCAAACACTGAAAATATAGGAGAAATATCAGAAAATTTTACACTTTGATTTAGGCATTTATATAGTGCATTTAGGGAAAAAGTGGGCACACATTGCTTTATTAATAAGCTTTGGCTAGGCTAAGCTGTGCTATAAAAAAAAAAGAACAGAATGTTAAGAGGAAGGATACTTAATTCTTTTTCTCTTTACATGTTAGTGACAAGTAGGCTACTGCTGTGATCCAAGTATTCTTTACCCCAGATCACGGAGTATAGAGGCAGAAACTTCAGAGCAAATGTTGGCCTAATGGCAGGGAGAAGAGAGCTGTAGTTTAACCATGAAGAGGCTCTTCAGCCTTTTACTCAGAATTTGTATGTTACTTTCAGCCGTGTTCCATTAGCTCAAGTGTTATGGACTGAATTGTGTTCCCTGAAAATATTGAAGCCCTGACTCCCAGTGTGATTGTATTTGTAGATAGGTTTAAGGAGGGTAATAAATATGAGGGGGCTCTAATCCACTACGTCTGGTATTTTTATAGGGAAAGAGACACCGAAGTTGCACATATAGAGGAAAGGCTACATGAGGACATAACAAGAAGATATATGTCTGAAAACCAGGAAGAGAAGTCTCACCAGAAACCAAACCTGCTATCACCTTGATCTTGGATTTCTAGCTTCTGGAACTGTAAGAAAATAACTTCCATTGTTTTAGCTTCCCAGTCTATGGTAATCTGAGCAGATCAATGCACCAAGTAAGTAACATGCTCAAGCCTGACAGCTGTGGAATGAGGAAGGACATTCTTCCCCCAGAGAGTCAGCTACTATTACATGGTATTAGACAGAAATATATGAATCACAGTAACGGAGTCCAACAGTCTTTTTGAACAATAGTGCTAGATTATATCTAGCAAGGGTTTTTTGCTGATTCATAGTAAATGACATTACTATTTTTAAAATCATCAATTTTAAAAATGGTTGTAGTTTTCATTTGATCTAGTGTCTTAATTATGACCAGTTTTTATTATCTCAACTAGTTTAACAATGTCATAATCCCCTAGTATCTGTGAGCTTTTTTTAATCAGTAAAAATGCTTAAAACAAAACGGAAAAGCTCTATAAAATAAAAACTGAGAAATGTTAATGATTCAAAAGCAAAACTATTAAAAACACGTTTCAAATTTGCATTTAGTCCTGTGAAACATTAACTGTGGAAATGTAAGTTGTAGGTACATCTTTGTTTGTTTGGACTGATGTGGGCTGTCTCTGATATTAAAGAGTCTTATATGATGTTCATATTTTAACATTTTACATGTCGTTGTCTGTTAGTTAACTTAGCTATGTAAATATCAGTCATTTATGATTCTGTCTTTCATGAAATGTTTAATATTAAAGAAAAGATAGTGGTGAAAATATACTTTAAATTAAGAAGATTGAACAAATAAAAGCAAAAAAATGTATGGAGTAGGTAGGATAGTAGATCTTCAGAGATGGTAGAATGGGTATTTCACAAAGAAAAGGATAACAAAAACTAAAATAAGCTTAAGGGTGTTTTTATCTTTAAATAGATGTAATAGAGTGCTATTAACTATTCTCCCATCTTTAATAATTTTAGATTGCTTAACTCAGCATTGTAAATACTGGTGGTGGGGAATGAGTGGTACTTTCTTCTCTCCCTCTCACAACTTCCCTCAATTAGGGGACCAAAACACTATCTCCTTTCTTTCTTTCCTTACCTGACTGCCATCCAGTGGTGTTTTGAGGGTAGCTGGTTGAAGGAACGAGGCATAATGAGAGCACTTACGATCTGTATTTATATAGTCTGAACAACCACATAATGCCACATTATAGCCCTTTGCTGATTCAAAACTTGTCTCTAGAGACTTCCAGTCAAAATGGAGGCACAGGTAAACATGCTTCACCTCCTTGCACAACCACAGCAATAATTACAACTAGACCTCAAAACAAATAACATCCAGAACTGTAAGAAAATCGAGCTGTTGGAAGTCTGACAAGCAAGGATTTAAAGAAGCCACACTCATCCAGATGGGTAGGTGAGCCAGAGATGTGAAGACAGGCAGAGAGGCATGGTGACTCTGCCCTGGTGGAATGGGTGGTCTCACATTCAAGTGTCATGGATAAAAATTGAGAGGGTTACCTTGGGAGTGAGTGATCCCAGCCCCAGGCCAGACTGCACAGCCCAGAGTTCCAACACTAGGAAGATAAATCCTTATAATTTATGACTGTGAAAACCAGCGGGGGTTGGAGCAGCAGAAGAAACTGCCAGATGAAGAATTCAAACCACTGGTGATCAGGATGCTCAAAGAACTCATTGAGTACAGCAAAAAAGAAAAAAAAAGCAGGAAGAAATGAAGGTTACATTAAGTGAAATAATGAAAAATATACAGGGAATCAACAGTGGAGAGGATGTAGTGAGGATTAAAATAAATGATTTAGAACATGAGGAAGAAATAAATATTCAACCAGAATAGCAAGAAAAAAAAAGAATTTAAAAAAAGGGTTAGTATAAGGTGCCTCGAGGACATCTCCAAATGTACCAACATTCAAATCATAGAGTGCCAGGAGAAGAGGAAGAGTAAGAAATTGAACACTTATTTGAAAAAATAATGAAAGAAAGCTTCTGTAATTTAGTGAAAGAAATAGACATACAAGTCCAGTAAGCACAGAGTCCCCAATAATTTGGACACAAAGAAGACACGGAGACACATGATAATTAAAATGTGAAAGTTTAAAAACAAAGAGAGAATCTTAAAAGCAGCGAGAGAAATATAGAGAGTTAACTACAAAGGCATTCCCATAAGTCTTTCAGCTGATATCTCAAAAAAAACCTTTTCAGGCAAGAACGAACTGGCAAGAAGTATGCAAAGTGGTAAAAAGCAAGGATCTACAACTTCGATTACTCTATCTAGCAAAGCTATCATTTGGAATTGAAGGACAGATAAAGTGCTTCCCAGACAAAGTAAAGCTAAATGAGCTCATCATCATCATATTTTTATTACATGAAATATTAAAGGGATTTATTTAAGAAAAAGAAGAAGACCAAAATTATGAACATTAAAATGGCAACTAATTCACAACTATCAACAACTGAATCTAAAAAAGAGAGAGAAAGGAAAAAAAAAAAGCAAATAACCAGAACAGGAAGAGAATCATAGATATAGAGATCATTTGGAAGGTAATCAGCTGGGAAGGGGAAGAGAGAGGACAGAGGAAAAGGTGCACAGATTGAGACGCATAATTGGTAGGTACAAATTAGAAAGGGTTATGTTAATAGTACAGGAAATGGAGAAGAGCTTAGATGCACAGCTCATTGGCATGAACTAAGGGAGGGAGGATTGCTGGAGAGAATGGGGGTACTGGATGGAGTGGAGCAAAGGAAGAGAAATTGGGACAACTGTAATAGCATGATCAATAAAATATATTTTAAAAAACTTGCCTGTAGTATAGAGGGTGTAGTTGTAAAACTAACGTCATGTGAACAGAAACTGCTTCCTGAAACTATTTCGGCATCTTCCAGTTTCCCTATTGCTTATTGCAGTGGGGAACCTGGATAGTAAATTTCAACTCTGTTTATTTGATTCCATATTACGCTCCCTAAAAAGATCTCTTTTGAAAAAACATATCCACAGCTAAAATATATTCTAAGCAATCCATGAAATTCTTTAGTTTAGCACCCAGGATTTTCTGTAGTATGTTTCCTTTCTTTCTTCTTATATTCATCTAAAACAATATTGCCACATTTTGTTGATTTCATTTGAAAATGAACATGTTGATTTCATGTTTCCTTTGCTCCTATGTGTTCTTTTACCCACAACCCTACATTTGACATCCCACCTCATATCACTCTGCCCTACTTAACAGTATAGAGAACAAGAAGTCCCAAAAGACCATGGAACAGGGACACAGAGACAAATTTGATAATTGGGAATGCATCTCATTTACATTGAAAATGTTTTTAGTGTCTATATAATAAGAAAGAAGAAAATGTGTCTTTCATGTCCAATTGTGCACTAAAAGCACTTAAAACTGGGTTAAATTGTGAGCTATAATGACAGTTCTACAACTTCGGGAGCTTAGCTTTTCTTGTCTTTGCTTATTATCGTCTGTAGCACCTTGGCTGAAATAGCAAGAAGTTTAAGCCTTGATTTGTGTGATATTTTATCATATTAAAGCACAGGGACTTCTAGCCAGAAAGCTGAGACTACGAGAAATCTGCCGTGTGATATTAGGAAAAGAGGAACCCTTAAAACATCGATTGATTGTTCCTTCTAGCTCTAAATTGAATAGCTCTAAATTATCTCATATTTCTCTGCATCTAACAAGAAATAAAATTCTATGGATTGCATGGTTCCTGACTAGAAATCTTGTTACAAATCTGCAGACAAATATCTCTTCTTCACGTCTCTCATTTTAAGCCTAAGTTATTTCTAGCTTCACTGAAGATAGCAAACAGCTGTTCATCTTCCTTAAGCTTTGCTTTCATTTCACAGCAATTCTATAAACAGTCCTTCCTGTCTCTACCTTGAGCTGATATCCAATTATACTTTTTTTATTATTTTAGGATTGGTATTTATCTGACACAATTAGCTTCTTTTTTTATAGTAATGCTGTGTGTCTCTTTACAAGGAGTTTTGTAGGTCATAGTGGAAGTCAATGCAATGTGACGATGAATCGTCAAGAGTACAGGAAAAACAGCAAAAAGTGGGAATGACAAATAGGGACAAGAAAATAGTTAGGTTTGATAAGCGAATGAGCCAAGGAATCGACAATATATATTTACATACTTTCTTTTTCCTTTATGCATCTATGAAGTTTCTGTGTTAATCAACCTGGGCTTGCTAATGTGTAACAAAAAAAAAATTCTGAGGAATAGTTTGCTTTCTGTAATTACCAATTTTACCCTGGCAACCATCTACTAAAACTAATAATAAAAAAGAGCATGATTTGTTTTTTTTTACAGCTTGCTGAATTTAGTTAAATTAAAAATAAAGTGTTATTGACATTAGCCTTGGAAGATACAGACCCAAAGCAATGATTTAACCAGAAAGTGATTAAATTCTTTGGCTATATATAATGGGTCCTGTGCATAAAAGATTTTTATATTGACTCTTCTTACGGACCTTATTCTAAAAGCTCTCTAAATAAATCACTAACAGTAATCTAAAGCAATGGCTAATGGAGATGCTACTTTTACAGCTCAAGGGTAAAATATTTGTTTAAGAAATAGGAGTGCTAGACTTCCCTGAGACTCTTTTCCCATGATTAATGAGTTGATTAATTATATGTGTACTATAAATGATGGTGTCTGGATAATGATTACTGACCCATATGCAGCTCCCAAATCACAGTGAACTTCAAAAATTCAATTACAAGGTCCAGATGCCGTACATTGCATATGTAAACTGTTTCAGGAAGGAGGATTGCATGTTAATAACATTGTCTATGTGGGCTATCTTGACAGTCTAGTGACTATTTTGCAAAAATAGTTCTTGGAGAAAGCAAAAGGTATATATAAACTGGACTGTTTCAGGTTTATTTCAACATTTGGGCATATTTTACCTTTGTTAATGTTACCATTAGTATTTCTTTTCAGTTATTAAAATATCTGACATACTTTTGTCAGAAATTTCTAATCTGATTAATACCTTTCAAAGATAAAAACAAGTGACTAACTGTGAATTATTCATATCCTTGAAATATGTCATTTTTATATACCCAAAATTACTTCCTTCTGATTCTAAAGAGCCCAGAGCAGCAACTGGTATTTTTAAAAATATGCAAACGCAAACCTTTTGTTTAAAAAGGGACAACAATACAACCCTTCCTATCCAGAAGTTGACATGCATAAATTATTTTTGAAAGTACTGAAATTTAGTAAGATTCACTTTTCATAATTGTACATAAAATCTAATCATTAGCGCATCACATATTTACTGAGTACCTCCTGTGAACCAGGGTCTACACAAGGTATCTCTGTATAAAGTAAGGAAGCAGTACTTTCCTGACTCAAGGAGTCATTACACCAGAGATACAGTGAAATATCTCCGTGAAGCTTCTTAAACATTCAGAAATCAGAAGCTATCCACAGAGACTGGATGTTATATGGAGACAATCCTAGGAGTAGTCTCATGATTTTGAAGTGGTAGTCTCTTAAATCTATTTTAAGATAGACTTGCCCCAAGAGTGGAGATATATCTGAACGCTGATGAAAACCTGGCCATCCTTCCTCCTGCGGCTGCTGAGAGATGCATACGTAAGGAAAACCTATCAAAAATAAGGAAAGAGATACATATGGTATTCCCGATCAAGTGAATTAGAGCTTCCAGGGGCTCCCAGGGGCTTAGAGCTTCTAAGGTCTATGTTTTCTTCTTTTACTCTTTCTTTTTTTCCCCTACTTTTATTAGTCTCCAACTGGAGAAACACTGGTCTTAGGCACAACCCTGGGTCTGGCTCTGAATTACTGTAGTATTGTAATCTTAAGCAAATCCCTTAAGCTTTTTGAGCTTGGATTTGTTTCTTATTTATATAATGATATTTTCACTAATGGTTTCCTGCAATCTTTCCAGCTCTAATATTTTATTATTGATTTTAAATTCATTTCAGTCTTTCATTCCATTTTATTTTCTCTTCATCATCGCTTCTTTCTCAAATCTTGAAATCAGTTAAGATTGAAAAATAAATTAAAATTAATTTCTTTTCTTTTTCATTTGCATTTTATCTTTTTATACCATCCCAGAAAAAAATAGAAAATTATAAAATGCCTTGTAATCATTGTTTCATATTCTGATTCTAGGTTTTGTGATTATTCTGTATTCATTGGAGAAGATATTTCCAAAGATGATCACCTTGGTAAATGATTAGAATTTCCTCTAAATAGAACTTCCATGAAAATGTTGTACTCAGAGAAATCAGATTATTCAACATGTAAGCAAAACTAAAAATGTTGTAGCTAGAGAATGTGAGGATTATTTGTCAACAGGTAAGCAAACATGAAAATGCTGAACCTAGAGATCGGGAGGTTTATTCAACAGGTGAGCAAACACAAAAATGTTGTACCCAGAGATTCTGAGGATTATTCAAGAAATAGGCAAACATAAAAATGGTGTACCCAGAAAACCTGAGGATTACTCAAAAGGTAAGTAAATATCCCTAGGAAACTTGGGGACAGAGATGGGGAATCACAGACTCTTTTTTAAAACATGGAATGACAAGAACTCTTGACTGCATAAATAATTACAAGTATGGATAAGATACATTCTTCGAGGTAAGGAGAGAACTTTAATTTAGATAGATTATCAATGAAGTATCATAATGCTAATTAACTTGGTATAGTCATAGGATCCTTTCAAACCTGAGAAAAATATGAATACATACCAAGAATAAACCCCAATCAAAGAAGTACACACAAACTGTTCCTTTAGGTGGACGCTCTACAAACATCTGACTTTCAGGATGTCCTTGTCTCCAAGGGTGCCAGCCTCCAAATGCCCTAAGGCTAAGTGAAGACATGAAGCAAATGGACTTTCCTTGCCTAAGTAGGATATTTTTTAGCGGTCCAAATAAAGGAAGGTTTCCAAAAGCCATCTAATTTACCAATAATTGAATTTATTTATAACTGAGAATCAGCCTAACCTCAGCAGAAAACACTCCCCAGGAATAAACTGTCCATCCAAGGTGTGTAAATGACTCTTCCAAACCCATTTTTACAAATGTCACAACTTTATCTTATTTTTTCTGCCTTCCCCATCTGCCAGTGACTAACACTCCTTACTTCATTCCTCAGACACTGCTCTCATCTGCTCTTATTTCCTTTAAATATATGGTAGTCTTTGTTCATCGATTCAATTTTCCTGAATTATGGTTGTTCTAATTAGTTTTACCGAAGCTGACATTAAGAGCCCTGGGGAAATTACTAGGGATCTCACATATGAATCCTTCACAATGTTATGAAATGTAATCAGATTTGTATCAATATATAATTCCTTGGGTCACTCTAAGCACATGTGTGATATGCCTTTGTCGTTTAAGGGGCTCAACAAAAAGGAGGAAATTGGTTCAGATGTAGAATCCAAACACAATTAAATGATTTAATTTATACATATAACAACCTTTTTGTCTCAAACAACTGCTAATTTTCTGTGTTAAACAATGAATTTCCTTCTTGCAATTATTTGTCAAGCAGCATTCTATTTTTGCCATATAATGGTGATTTTCTTACACAACAAATTCATGAAAGTATATCCTAAGCATGCTTACAACTTTAAATCTGTTTATGAATTTTGAACAGGGATTATTAATTTTGGCTGACTTGAAAGCACACAAGAATTGACAGCAACATAAATTGTTTTTAAACGTATAGAGACTAAGTAATCATATACATATAAATGCGTATATGCATATGTGGGCATGCATTTTCCTTTTCATTTTTATAGTGAGCAAAAGGACTCTACAGCAAGATAAACTCATATTGTAGAGAAAAAATAAGTTTGTGTGATATTTGAACTTCAGTATGTGAATGCAGAGCTTATTATAAATGTATAATTAAATGTATTTATCGTGGAGAGTATTTATGTAATAAATATGTCTCCTTAAATCTTTCATAGGACATTATTTTCTGTTAAATATGTTGCCACAGTTAACCTGTGTTTTTTCTACGGAAGCGGAGTTGCTGTTTGTTGTGTTGCTTACTTACCTGAGTCATTTCACTTGAGTAAACGGACAGCTGGGGCCATATCTGTGTTTTTCATTTTGTCTCCAACACCTAATCCAGCACATGAACATAGTAATGGCTTACTAAAATGCATTGAAATGAAGAAATGAGAGGTTTATGTTAGTCCATATTAGCTCTGTACACAACCTCCTCAATCCCAATACCAGCAACCTGCCTCTCCAGATGTTTTCTTTGTTTGTTTGTTTGTTTTGCAACGGGATAATATTCCAGGAATTTCATAGTATTAATGGTCTAGTATGCCCTGCCACTTCAGTTGGATACATGAACACTACCAGTTATATGTATCACTGTAGAAAAACTCTGAGGAAAAGTTATCTGCTCCCTTAGGAAGTCATTTGTGCAGTAGTCAGGGCAAACTCTAAGGGAATTTTCATTTTCCTTTTGTAAATTAATTCTGCCTTTTACTTCATGAATCTTTGGAGGGACCCACTGCCTCACTATCACCTGTCTAATTTTATAATCTCTAAGTCTTTGGAACTTGTCAATACTCCTAAGCATTGCATCATTTCCTTGTATTTTATACTGGATCTACTTCAATGTATACTATTTGTTATAAATTATTGTAACTTTCTGATCAAAACTACCATATCAGATGCTCTACAGTGGCATGATTTTAATATGGACAGATTTTAACTCTTCCTAAACATATATGCATGTAAGCATTTAAGACTTATCTGTAATATTTGCATGGTTTTATATAGTGTAAAATACTTTTTATTTAATCACTATGAGAGTCAGTTAATTATTTTTAAGTAGTTGAACATAAAATGAAAACTTTTTTCCGTCTTTAAAGATGTTCTTCTCTTACAGGTGAGGTAGAGGAAAACATTTGGTCTCAAAAATCAAAATGACAAGCTTGTTATCCTTTAACTTATCTATGGTTCTTGTGGGGTATTTATGTTTCACAGTACTTGAGATGCATTGGGAGGAAAATACAAAATCTCATTTCAAAAACTTTTTGGATCTGAAATTATTCACAATGGAAAAGTGAAGTAGTTAATGTGGTAAGCATTCCTAATAAAATTATTTTTATGAGTAAAAGAAGATTCAAAAGGAATGCACCTGATTTCTATATTTATACCAAAATAAAGGATGTTACACTTGTTGGGAACTGGTTGTTGACTCATAAATCTGTTCGTCAGTGTTTCTACTCAGACTCAAGAACTTTAACGGCACTGGCGGTATCTGTATCCACTACATCAATAGTGTACAAAAGCTATTTGCTCATTTTGTGATATTTTTATTTAATTTATTGGGGTTACATTGGTTAGTAAGGTTGTATAGGTTTCACTGTACAGTTCTACAGTACATCTTCTGTATACGGCATTGTGTTTGTTCCCAAACAACAAGTGGGGTCTTGCTGAGCATCATCAAAATTTTGGAGGCAAAGGTTTGGTGATAAAGGAAAGGAGTCTTTATGGAAAAGCCACACAATTTTGGAATAACAACTTCCCACATGCATTAGTCACTTAAGCCTATCAATTAAGGCTAAAATCTTTAACTGTTTAGTTAGAGTTTAATCAATTAAACCTATCAATTAAAGCTAAAATCTCTAACTCCAGAGTTCCCCTATCATTCCTCTTGTCAGTTTGTAATAACCTTATTTCTATAGAATTAGTTTACAAACTAAAACAGCATAAGATACAAAAGCTACACAATTTTGGAAGAATGGCAGGCTTTTTCCTCAGAGCCTGTCTATTTAGCACGCCCAAAGAAGAGCAACCCTGCCACCCGCTCTTAGGCCAGGCTGATCTTAGGCTGCACCTGAGGTTCCTTCTCCCATCCAAAATACCATGCTTCGGAAAACACAGGTGGCTTCAGTACCCTCCTCCAGGCATCCTTGCAGAAGAGAGCCTGAGAGCCTGTCTCAGCCTTCCTTTCATTTCAAATGTTCTGGTTCATACTTCCATGCACTCTGGAGGTGTCCCAGCCGATACTGTCCTAGCTTGGTGACCGTTGGCTCAGGCAACCTCCTCCTTTCCTACTCCTCCCCAGTGATCTGATCTGATCTCTCCATGTTAAATTCACCTCACAAAGTCTTCTTCCATCATCTTTTATCCTTCTTTTATCCTCTGCTCCTTCCCCCCACCCCTGTCCCTCTGATAATCACCGTACTGTTGTTTGTGTCTATGAGTTTTTTTTTGTTGTTGTTGTAGTTGGATTCTTTTGTTTGTTTGTTTTGCTTAATTCCTTCACCTTTTCACCTAGCCCTGGGCCCATAGCTCTGACAGCTGGCAGTCTGTTCTCTGTATGAGTCTGTTTCTATTTTGTTTATTTTGTTTGTAAGATTTCATGTATAAGTGAAATCATGTATTTATCCTTCTTTGACTGCCTTATTTCACTTAACATGATACCCTCTGGAAAAAGAAAAGATGTTTGTCGATACTGTTGCTTTAAATGAGAGACATTGGCCAAGAATGTTGAGGAAATTAAAAGGTTGTTAGTTTTAAAAGTAGTTTCAAAACTAGAAGTTGAGAAATTATTGTTATTTAGGAACATTAAACAGTATTATTTATAATATAAATTTAATATTTACTTAATTTTAGTAGGAATATCATATTCTTCTTTAAAGTCATTTTTCAATAAAGCCTTTTTCATTTAACCAGCTTCCACAGCTTCCTGCAGTTCATGGGAAACATTCTACCTATAAATGTTTCTTTATCATTTATCACTTTCAATCTCGTATCTTTGACTTTATCTTTTAGGAAGCACCTTAAATGATTTTACGCATTTCTATGACTAACTTCTTTCACCTTACATGCCAAAGTAGCCACTCCACAAACGGCTTGAACTAAATTAACTAGATGTGTTACAAAGTTTAATTAGAATTTTTAAAAAAAAATCCTTCCAGTGTAATCATTTCTCTTTATCTATTATTTGAGGCAGAACCAAAAGTTACCAGTTTTATATTATTTAACAAGAGATTAGTCAATGACAGAACATTCTCAAGGGAGAAGATATCATGCATTTCTATAAGACAAATAGCTATCATATCGGTTAGGTTATTAAAAGGCTTGAATCCTCTAGTTTATATTTTATTATCTTTCTGTTTTTTTAATCTTCATACAGACAGTAAACAGTGAATACAAGACAAAGTTAAGAAGCCATTTTCTAAACTTTTGCTTGTGTCTAAATAATGGACATCAATTTACCCAACACCTGCATTCAGGTTTGTAGCATTTCTATCCGTCAGTGAGCTCTCAGTCTTCTTGTTCCTACACCCATCACTTAGGTGAAGTGTTTTCTTCATTGCTTATATTTGTCTTTAAGCTCTTGCCAATTATTATTCATATGGTATTTGTACCTGATCATTTAACACTGTCTCTGTGACTCAATTTTTCCAAACTTTAAAAATTAAATAACAAATACCAAAGGGCCCAGCCCTATGCCACATTTTATATGAACTCAGTATTTTATGCATGCAACATTAATTGCACGTATTTTCATTTTATTTCACACTAGTAGATGATCTCACTTTACATATATACTAAGTAACAAATAGGGTTAAAATTTCAGATCCTCCCAGTTATCCTAAGTAGCACTATTACCAATGTATTGTTTCATAAAGCTGAAAACATGACTCTCACAAATACACTAAAAGTATCTTGTGTTTAACTCAATTAATGGGGAAACAAAAATAAGGTAAAACTCATTCAAATTATACTTTGTAGAATTGCATATAAAGACATTTGGTCAGGGGAATGTTAAAACAGGATCACTAGGTGAAATAGAATATCCATTACTATCCCTCAGGGCAATAAAGAAATTTTGAGTGTTTTCTTTTCTCAGAGAGAAATCTACAAATTCACATAAAACACTGCAAAATCCATGTATCGCATTGAGAAATTTACATAGATAATAATTTCCCTGTGGGTGCGTTTATAAGGTGATGTCCCAGGACAACCCTAAAAGTTTCATCATGATGCCTTGGCATTTTTTCATAGTTTTTAATGTTTTTTTTTTAATAGAGTCAGTAAACTCTTCAATTGGACCTAACAAATGCAATGTCTGTCTTTTCTCCAAATGTCTCTATGAAATAAATCTTAACTGCTTTATCTAAAAGGAAACAACTACCATGTTTGCCTCTCAGGACTGTGAATGATAGACTCAAATCTCAAAATCTCAAGGGCCAAAGAAAACTGCAGCTAAAATGTACGAATACATCATGAAGACATTTTCTTAAGAACTATACAGAACCATCTCTGTGGGGGAGGGTCAGGTAAGTGTTTAGTCACTACAATGAAAATTGGTAAAAACATAGTAACAATTCAGATCATACATAAGGAATCTGCAGAATATGAACAGAAATTTCATTACCACAGGCTTGGTGGAAGGAGGAAAAATGTGTATGAACACAATCTCACACATGAATTGTTTTATCTTATTATTTAATATGATCTAATGACTGGCTTCTCAGAATACTGGTAATAAAAGTCAAAAGTTTAGGCTGGTGCAAAGTAACAGCTCTCCATATCTGGAAGAAGTTTTGTAAAGCAGGCCCTTCTAAACAGTTATATTAATAAATATATTTAAATGCATCTGTACATTTAAGGACCTACTGTCCTATTAGTTAATTATTTCAAGTCCTTAATCTATATGCCACTAATCATAAAACATGATATTTCTTATGTATTACTAAAGAGAGAAAGAATAGATGATAAAAAATTATAAAAAAGTGAAATAAAAATATTTTATAATATAAAGTAAAAGGCAGTATTACCAAATTTGATGTATTTGGGGACTGATAAGTCATACCTAGTTTCATTAGAAGTCCTGTTATGTGTTATGTCTCATTGCCTAAACATTACCATAATTAGAAGTGACAGTCTGGAACATTTTAAATCTTAAAAAAAAATCAAGTCAGAGTAAATTCTTTACAATACCAAGTGGGAATTCTAAATCAAGTGGTTTGGTTGTAGGACAGAAACTGCGGTTCAGCTGCCGGCCCCACCGATAGGCATATTCCAGAGACAGAGGTTCGGTGAGAAAAGGAAAGAGGTCTTTAATTCAAAAGCTGCACAGTCAGGGAGAATAGCAGGCTCTTGCAAGAAAACCTAGAGGAAAACCCAGGCACCTTCTGCCAGACCAGTCCAAGGCTGCACCCAGAGTTTCTTCTCCCATTTAAATAAAAAAAAAATCCTCCTTCTGGTACTGCAGATGGCTGCTGCACAATCATCCATGTGAATTGGCTTCTTACAGGTTGCAGTCTGGCTTTAAGCTGATTTCTGGGCACCCACCTGTGGTACCCTCATGGCCATGGTGCCAACATTACCTCGTATGCAGGAACCCAGGGCTGCTGCCCATGGCCAGCTGCGCAAGGCCTCTGCTGTGTATGCTGTAGGGCCCAGTGCCCACCCACGGCCATGCGGCTTTCAAGGTCTGCCTGCTTCACAAAGCACTGGCTTGCACTTCTGCCAGTGGGTCCAACAGAGTGCACCTCTCCCTCCCTCAGTTTATATAAGCTACCCCTTTATACCAGGTTGCTGCTCAAACTTCTGGGGCACTTTGGGAGGGCCCAGCCCACCCAACCTATCCTCTCATTTCCCAGGCTAGACTAAAGGTCTTTGCTGAATTGCAAGGGAGTAGGAGGGCTTTTCCCCTAAGTGTTCACTCTCACTAGCCTTGCACATGCTCAGTGCAATGGCTTCTTCCTGTTGTGTGCGGCTGGGGTGGAGGGCTCCTGGCCCCAGCCTGGTTACCCAGGCAATGTTTTACTAACCCTGTGGCCTCTCCCTTCCCTCCTGCTCATACTCAGGGCACTGGCCAGGCCACCAGCAGTGGCCCGGTTGCCAGTATCAGTTTGGATTATCAAATACAAGTGAAACAAATCTTAAGTGCATTAGAGAAAGGAGAATCTACCATCAAGATGTGGTATTGGGGCAGTTTAATTATTTCAACAAATTATTGTTATAAGAGGAGTAATTATTTAAATGTTAAAAATATACAAGGTCAAGGAATTGTTTACAATATAATAAGGCTATACAGGTAATGCTATGTGATCTGACTTGGGAATGATAAACTATAGATTTCATTGGGCGGTTAATACTCAGTTTATTGCCCCCAGGTTTTCTCTGCAATTTTTCTTGCTTGAGATTTCTCACTGATATAGTTAAGTAAGTATTTAAAGGACTTTCACTTGGGGTAATTTATCCTTAAAGTTAGACTCAGTATGTGTGCAAAAATTGCCTATCTATTTTGACACTATCAGAAGTGAAGAGATATTTGTATTAGCCGGAGGCTAAGCTTCATAAAATCTTTGTTTCAAACACTTTGCGAGTCACTATGCATTTCTTAACTACTTTTAACTTAAACTATTATACTGTGTGTTTAGTATAAAAATGTGTCTTTGATCCTACCAATTCAAATAAAAAATGTTATATATCAGAGCAAAAAGCTTAGTGGTTAGATCATCTGTTAGATTATCTGCAAGTGACAAAGCTATTTCTGTGTCCAGATTGATTTTACATGTTGAAAAATGAAACACCACATCTTTTCCACTAGTACAGTTTTAAAAATAAATTTACTCTTTTGATGCCATTAGTTAAAATATTAATTACCATGTTTTAAAAATAAGATCTGGAAGAAATATAAAACATTAGAACTATAGGAGATTTTTAAAAGCATTGAGTCTACTATTTCATTTTATTAATTTATTTTATACTGGAGTGAATTAAGCAGAGAAAAGTAAAGAAAGAAAATTTTCTCAAATTGGAAATTGAAATGTAGGAATCCAAATCTCCATTGGATACAGATAATATAAGCAAACTTGTAAGACTCATAATATAAATTTTAATATCTAGGCCTATAATTTAAAAACAGTAATTACTCTAAAATATAGTAACTTTTGCATTCTCAGACTTTCTTCTCTTGCCCTTTGATTTTTTTAAAATAATTTTAGGTGACTTTCATCTCTAATTTTCTTTTTGCAATATCTCATGGTTTATAATATATTGTCAGCTATTCAGGGTGGAGCAAAAGTAGGTTTACATTTGTGATTATGTAAAACAGTAATTTCATGTTGTTATACATGAATTATTGTATTATTTTCCATAGGGACAACTGTAAACTGACTTTTGCTCCCTTCTGTGTTTAATCTATGGTAATAATATATAAAGACATTTAGTGTCCTAAGGTTATACCATTGTGATTGCTAAACTAAGCAAATAATATAAATATTCAAATTCCTAGCCCACAAGGTCTTCCTTTAGACAATAGGGAGTGTTATATTAAAACTTTGAGAGTGTAGTGCAATAAAGAAAAGACTTGGAGATTATATATACCAAGTCTTTTGGGATAATCATGGTTAAGTGTACCATGTCACAATTGGAGAGTATTAGAAAGAAACTTTTGGGCATAGAGACTAAATGGCTTCACAATTTTGTAACGCTCTAATGTTTAACAGTAATTATTCCTACGTATCAGGAACCTGGGTGATGATTCTGTTTTGGGATTAACTAATTTATTAATTTGTTTATTTGTGTTGAATTGTTTTGCTATTCTAAAAGTACGTTATATGTAAAATATAGGAAAATTCACTTTAAAACATCAAAGCAGACTGCAACAGATGACTGAGAGTCCACATGATATTTAAAGTAGCAGGCAAGTCCATTCCTTGTTAAAGAGGAATTTGATATCAGAAACCAAGCAAATGAAGTTTACTGTCTTTCTGGAGTATTTGGGTTTCAGAAGAAAAGATTCTTCAAGCAAAATAAGCCTTAAACAAAGATACAAGATGTTTTTTGTAAAAAAAACAAACAAACTTACTCTTAAGTTGTTTTCTACTGATTTCTGTATGTGCCCCTAGCTTCAGCCTATTAATGGCAATGTGTTACTCCACTCATGTCTTCTTCACATCTGTAGGCTGCGTAGAAATGAAGAAATGATGGCACAGAAACTCTGTTAACATTGTAACCGAGGTGTACTTCCAACTCTTTTCTTTATGTAATTTAACGTTGATGCTGTCTTTTTTTGCATACACTTTGTGTAAGTTTCAGATCAGAGCCTATTTTTTTTTTAATGTGGAAGAATTTGGGCCAGAAAAACAGTAATGGCAAATTCAAACAATGTCCCGTTATTGATTTCTATAAGGAAGATTAAAAACTTTATACTACTCAGACTTACCATGAAATAAAATTAGAATAAAATGTACTAACAAACTGATTAAAAGAACCCCCATCCTGACAATTTCTTCCTAAGCATATTGCAGTTATCAGCAGTCCTGGATCCTGCTTGTACATGAAACAGCCTTGACCACGGCTTTGGTTGACATAGATTACCCATCTGCCAGAGTGTTGCTGGTGCTGACCAGTTTCAGTATGCTGCTGTTCAAAACTCATATCGGGACCAGCAAGGATATCGTCTGCACGTCACAGTCTCCCGCACTGAACTCTTTGCTCTGCTTTCCCTCTACGTCCCTACCAAAACCTCTCCCTGCACTGAGATGTTAAAATGGTTTTATTAGAACATGAATCCCCCATCTTCTCAAGTCACTGGTGCTTGAATAAACCATTTGCTTTCTCACCAGCAGCTGTCTCACAAGTTTGGCTTGCATTGCAGCAGGCAGTTGAACTTGGGTTCGACTTCAATTTTACCCCCTCACACATAATAGTTACCCCCTCACACATAATAGTTACTAAAATTCCTATCTGAATAGCACTGAAAATGAAACATTTAACTTTGTTAATGTCTGGGATGGGAGTAAAAGACAGAAAACTGTACTTGAACAACAATTAAAAAAAAAAACCCAACAGAATCCCTCTTACAATGAAAGGAAATAATGGTTTCCTTTATAAATAAAGGAATTAATTTATTAAGTAAAGGTTTTAACAGAAATATTTCCTTTTTATTTCCTAAAATACTTTTAGATAATTTTATTAGCCAATGTCACCCCTATAAACTTGATTTAAAAATAAAAAATAAGAAGAAAATCAATAAAAATATAAATCCAACTGTTAGAAATTGATTGAAAATACAAATACATGGTTTACATAGATCTAAAAAAAAATGCCTGGTGCCTTCAGGGGAAATCTGTGTTGATGTTTTCTGTAGAAATAAATGAGACATGATTTTACAAGACTAATTCACCGGAAATATTAACATCTAGCATCATAAAATTATGAGAGAGGGAAGAGACAGGATGTACTGACTTTTCTATCTATGGTTATCAGAGAAGATAAAAATAATCCAAACACGACAACTTCAGTCAGGGCCAGTGTCATTGTGTTTCCAGTGAAAGTGAGGCTCTTTGTCTTGATGGTTGCCAAACAGGGAGGTGTGGGACAATGGGTGAAGAGGTGAGGGGGTTAGGAAGTACAAATAAGTAGTTACAGAATAGCAATGGTAATGCAAAGCACAGTATGGGAAATGGAGTAGCCAAAGAACTTACAAGCATGACCCATGAACATGAACGATGATGGGGGTATTGCTTGAGGGGGTGGGGAGTACCGGGTGGCAGAAGGGCTAAGGGGGGAAATCAAGGCAACTGTAATAGCATAATCAATAAAATATAATTTAAAACAAACTAACAAAAACAAATAATGAAAGTGGGGCTGTTTCAGGAATCCAAAAAAAAAAAAAAAAGCACTTCTCAGACCCATGCACAAGAAATGGTGGTGTGGATAAATTAATATGAATGGAATGGAAGGCTGCCCCTGTGACCCATCTCCATCCATCTGACCATGGGAAACTTCCAGCTATGTCTTCATCAAGGCCAAAACCAAAG
>PVKM010024556.1:0-20460 GCA_004027735.1 Carollia perspicillata
GCTCAGAGAATCCCAAAGAAGTTGGATCTAAGAAGAAACACACCAAGATACATCATAAGTAAATTATCCAAGGTTAAAGATAAGAATAGAATTTTAAAAGCAGCAAGAGAAAATGAGAAAGTTACCTGCAAAGAAGTTCCCATAAGACTATCAGCTGATTTCTCAAAAGAAACCTTGCAGGCAAGAAGGGGCTGGAAAGAAGTATTCAGAGGCATGAAAACCAAGGACCTGCATCCAAGATTACTCTATCCAGCAAAGCTATCATTTAGAATGGAAGGGTAGATAAAGTGCTTCCCAGATAAGGTCAAGGTAAAGGAGTTCATCATCACCAAGCCCTTATTATATGAAATGTTAAAGGGACTTATCTAAGAAAAAAAATTGAAAATATGAATAGTAAAATAGCAACAAACTCACAACTATCAACAACCAATCCTAAAAACAAAAGCAAACTAAGCAAACAACTAGAACAGGAACAGAATCACAGAAATGGAGATCACATGGAGGGTTAATGGGAGGGGGGGAGAATGGCGGAAGAGGTATAGGGAATAAGAAGCATACATTGTAAGTACCAAATAGACAGGGGGAGGTTAAGAACAGTATAGGAAATGGAGAAGCCAAAGAACCTACATGTATGACCCATGGACATGAACTAAGAAGGTGGGAAGACGCTGGAGGGAGGAGGATGTGAGGTGGAAGAGGATAAAGGGAGAAAAAAATGGAATAACTATAATAGCACAATCAATAAAATATACTTAAAAATAAAAATGCAAATATTTTCTTTCTCACTAGTGCTGTTATTTTAATCTCACATATTTTATATTTCACACTAGGAAGACAGGGTCAGTCAATACTGCCACACACTAACACTTTTCAATGAGAACATAGAGCCATGGGATTTCTTATACATCACCACTAAGAGTATAGTTTGACATTATTTCCTGAAGTTATCATTCATTTTACCATTACTCAGCAAACTCCACTTTTGGAGAAATCTCCATTAAAGAGAAAATTGTGCACATTTACAAAGAAAAGCACAAAAATATCATAATGCTATTTTCAATAGTAAAGACTGAAAATAACTCAAATGCCCACTTATGGGAGAATGGATTAATAAATTACATATCGACACAATAGAATATTATCAACAAAATGAATGAATTATAGCAATAAGCAATACCATAGAAAATCATAGCAATAAATATTATAGGAAAAACCCAGAGTCTCAAAGATTACATGTAGCGTACTATTTTGTAACATTAAAAATGAAAAACTGTACTTGAACAGCAATAAAAAAAGTTAAAAAATAAAATAAAAATAATAGAAAAAATAACTAAATCAAATAAACTAACAAATGATACATATGGATACAACAAACTATTTTCAAAGGAGAGCTAGGAAATGATGAACACAGCTTTGGATGAGGGCTGTCTTGTATGATAGAGCCAAGAAGGTTTTACCAAGCAGCATTTAGATCTAAGTAATGCTCAACATATTAGCTTTGGTTTGAGGATGGTGAATTAGCAGGTGTTGGTTACATTTTTCAAAAAAGAAAACACAGAGTAACTAACCAATAAAAGCAAGCTGTGCGTAGATCAGTGATGTCAATGTCATGGCACAAGGATACAATTCATTCAGTACTGTGCATCCTAATCGAGTGAGCAAAAACTATATAAATGCATGTTTTACAACCAAAACATAAAGGAGAAGTTGCTAGTTGTGCTATGTTGTGATTATGTGATGGTGCTACTTTTTAAAACTGAAACACAAGCTCTTATTGTGTGTATTGGGAGACTGAGGGGAAAATCTTGTTCAGAGATGTTACCTTTTCTAGATGTGGAAACAATTATTTTTAAATAGCTTGTGCTAAAATCAAATACAGAAGTCATTTCATTCATTATCTGTTTGTGTAAGTTCAGGAAAAGTTCATTTCAGTTTGTTTTTTTGTTCTCTCTAGATTAAAAGTTGTTTCATGAGGTTTATAAAATATTGTTAAAAACTGCAAATCCTGAATTTTTCAAACAAGAGTTTACTGGTTTCTTTTCCATTTCTTTCTTTTTTTTCTTCTTTTCTGTACAACTATAGTAGGAACAACGTTTTTTTTTTGCAGCCTCATCTTTCACACGTTAGTAATTTTTCCAAGTTTGTAGTGAATCATTTTGGTAACAATGGCCACTCACATTGTATTTCAGCCTTAACCTACTATTGGCCCTTGAGTTCCTTTGTAGTACTTGGAGATTACAAACCTTTTTAACAATAGAGTATTTTTGCTCATTTTTTATTCAGCACTCAACACAGGGTGAATTCCTTGTGCGTTTATAGTGTAGTGTAAATAAGGAGGTGTCCCAATCAGGAGACTATTATATTTCAATAGGCATGTTGTATTCATTTGTGTTGAAGAGTTGCACTCACATCACCAGGAGGACTTATTCTTTGTTGACAATCATTTTGCTGAAGGGAAAGCATTTTTGTGTGGTATTTTAAGAATAATCCATGTTCTTCATGTTTATCATTTTTTTGAAAACTTGATTCCCAAGGAAAGAGAGCCCCTGACAGGTATTTTCCATGCTAAATATGTTGATCCTTTTGGAAATAATGCTAAATTGTTTGCATTGCAGAAAGAAGATATTTTTATATATGAATGCTTCTTTGGAGGTGTGAATATTCACTTGGTATGCACCAGTAGGGCCTTACTGATTATTACAGTATCAAAATTCTTCTAAACTGGCTATTAAGAATCTACTTGCTTGAGCTTATTAAATACTCCTCCATTGTTCCAGACTCTCTCCCAAGACCCTAAAAAGAACTCTCAATCCTGCCTCCGAAATGGTTAATATCTGGCAAATGGGATTTGGTTTAGTGCTATAGCAATGTTTATTATTCTTACAATTATTATAGTAACAATTATGTCATACTTATTGTTAAGTAACTTATTTAACAATGGATATGCCCTTTTCATTATACAAATAATGTTCGAACTTTTATAGAAAAACTGAGAGCAGCTCAAATCCTCAATTTTTAAGTATATTTTATTGATTATGCTATTACAGTTGTCCCATTTCTTCTCCCCTTAATCTCCCTCTGCCTTGTAACCCCTCCCTTCAGCATCGCCCCCCTGCCCCCCGCTTAGTTCATGTCCATGGGTCATACATATAAGTTCTTTGGCTTCTTTATTTCCCATACTATTCTTAACCTCCCCTTGTCTATTTTGTGCCTACCATTTATGCTTATTCTCTGTACCTTTTCCCCCGTTCTCCCCCCTCCCCGCTGATAACCCTCTGTGTTATCTCCTTTTCTGCGATTCTGTTCTAGAAGAACCAATTTTTAATTAACAAGGTTAACTTAGGTTGATAATTATAATCATAACAATGAGTAGAATCCCAAATGCTTATAAAAATACATTTTAATAAACAATGTAAGTAATACCTATCCTGTTTTCTACATCATTCAGCGGATTAACACCTTCCTTGTGTGTGTTGCCCAAGAGATGACACTGAGACAAGATTTCCAGTGAAAGTCATTAATTTGGGAGGTCCGAGGAAAGCGATGCCAGAAAGGGAGGCAGCCCCGTGCAATTTACGATTTGACACAGTGTGAGAGAAGCTTAGCCCCACCGGGAAACTCAAAATTGCTGAGGTGCGCGCTTCAGAATGAAGGGGAGGAGAATTTGCCACCCCCAAAATATGCCTCTTTGGCACAAGAATGATTCTGAGCAGACAGGAAAAACTGAAAATGAGTAATAAAATTTACCCTTTCGTAAGAGACTTTTACATTTATAAGAGAAATCGCCACCTGGGTATTTCCCTCTCTGTACCAGGAAAAAGGGTATGACTAAGTCTCTAAACACTCTTATCAACGGAGAAGGCAGTGGATTAAACCTATGTAACGACCACACCTGGCTTTTGCCTGGTAAACTCCCCTAACTGGCTCCACCCGCTTCCAATGTCTGTCTTTTGCTGGAGATGGTATTTAAGGAGGTGACTTGACCATGTGTGGGAATTACTTTAGTGTTCTTTCGTATCTCCCCTGTATACAGGAGATATACATGATATTAAATTTCTGCTTATTCTTCTTTTGTTAATCTGTCTTTTATTACACAGGAGTCTCTACCAAGAACCTAGAATGGTGGAGGGAAAATCATTCTCCTCCCTTGAAAGAATTACGCCACTAGTGAGTGAGTCAAGGCTGTTGTATTTGTACACACACTGCCAGTCATTGGCTGAGGGCTGCTCCTCAGAATGTTAATTCGTTGGCGCCTCTGATCTGAGTCATAGAACAGAGCAGCTTTCAGGAAAAGCCCCCAGATAGAGTGCCCGGTACTGGTCTGTGGAAGTCCTGACTTCTGAAGTGGTAAGGGCTGAAAGAGAGGGGCTGAGCCCCGATAGCAGCTACTGTAATCACTTCATTACCGCCAGAGTCAGGTTCCATGTTTTGCAGCTCTTGAATTGCTCTTCTCCACTATTCTCATCGAAGATCCATTTTGCTGTGATAAAGAACTATTTATTGCAGCCTTTTGGGAAGAGACAGAATTGAAAGCTTTTCTTTTTTTTTAAAGGTCACGCTCCTTAAAATAAAAGGGTTTAGTCAATTTGAAGTCTTTGAGGATTAACTTGCCTTCCAATTTTGAGATTGCCTCCGATGTTCATGCTAGGCAATTATTTATTTCCATTTGTGCAACTCTTAACTGCAGTTTATGTCTATTCTCCCAAACATTTAAAGAATAATAGAGTTGAGTTTTTTCACTTATATATGCCACATGGACATGGTGGTATGCAGAATGAGGTGGGAATGATAACAAGTTCGGGCAAGCCGACCGTACAGTGCAATCATAAGAAGCCGTTCTGGGTTAGCTGATAATAATGAACTTTAAAAGACCAAAATAAATGTGCTCAATAATATACCCAAAGTATTATAATCATTGCAGAAACTATGGCTAGTTCAAAAACATATAAAGAAGAAAATACGAATGACCTACAATGTCACTATCTAGCAATGATAGTAGTGCCATGATTTGTCATATTCAGTTTCATTCATTTCTTCTATGCTGATTTAAACATGATTAACATAATACATATAAACATTTTTTATTCTATAACAAAATGCATTTCCCTAGGCTACTGGTTTTAAAATTGAGCAAGCTTCAGAATCATCTATGAGCTTTGATAAAATGCAAATAGCTGCGTCTCCTTATTTCTGGGCCCTCTAATTAGGTGGAATCGGAGAATTTGCGAGTTAGAGAATCTAACAAGCTTCCATGTGAGGTTATGTAGCTGGTTTGATGACTATAGTTCTAGAACCCGGGTTTTAAAACTTTTTACATATTGGAAAAGAAGTAATATTATGCTTCTTCATTAAAGCATGGGTATATGTGTGTTTATTTTGCAAAAAATGCATCCAGCTATGAATTTTTATATCTATATTTTACATCAATCAAACTTTAAAGAAAACTTCAAAAGCATGATTGCAATCATTTAGTAATATTTTCTCTACAGAAGTGCTGTAATTTAGTTAACCATGCCCTTGATTTCTTTTATTTCTAATTAATATTAATGTTTCAAATATTAATGATAATATTAATGTACTAAATATTTTAGAGAATTTCAGATTGTTTTATAGCAATATAAATACAAAATCAAAAGAGATACAAACATTTGAGCACTGTTGGTATATAGTGCTCTAATGCTTTCCCAAAATTGTAATAATTTATATTTCAAGCAAGTTAAAGTTATACAATATCTTGTTTCTTTGTTGACTGGGTGATTATCTTCTTTTGAGGAAGGTAGTATGATAATGTTTCTTCATTGTTTAGTTAATTTTTAGTATTTAAAGTATAAATAAAATGAGTGATTAACCTATATGGCTTTTTTATGCAATGCTTTTAGAACTATGCGTGGTAGCATACTTTGAAAGATATAACTTCTTTGAAACTTCTGCATAGCTTTGTTGTAGGTAAAATACTAAAGTATTTTAAAAAATTTTAAAGACTGGGAGCTAATACTGTAATTTGAATGGATCAACTCAGCTTAACAATAACCCACAACCTGTCAGTAACCAGAGAAGAGGTGGGAGGGGATAATGGGGGGAAAGGTGAAGGGTTTTCAGGAACAACTATAAAGGACACATGGACAAAACCACGGGGGTGGAATCAGGGGAGGGAGGTGGGGATGGCTGGGGAAGTGGGGTGGTGGGAGGAAAATGCAGACAACTGTACTTGAACAAAAAGAAAAAGAAAAAAGAATATTTTTAGTAAGCCAAAGAAAAAAAGAATAGACCAAATTATTTTATATATTCATTGTAGTATTTACTTTTGTCAGAAAAAAAAAACAGATTTCTCATTAACTTTGCTTCTCCTTTGTTAAAAAGCAAGAACACCATTATGTGAAAATCAGAACTACTATTTTATAGGTCAATGATGTAGAGGAATAGGATTATCACAGCTCCACCAAATAAATTGAAAATGAATGTGATCTTTGAGTTTAGCCCTCACTGAACTGAAAGCTCTTAAAAACATTCTTTACCAAAAAATAGGCATTAAGAACAATCTGATTTTGCTAACTGTATATTCAATTCATAATGCATTATATTGAATGGGAGCCCTTTAAGTAGCATTCCATGTATATATAATGCCTGCATGAGTGTGGTTGGTAGGGTAATAATATGGTTGTAATAATTTACAGTTTTAATTTGAAAATTTCACCTAAAGTGTCACATGGTGTGCTTGAGTGTGATATTGTTATGTTACAGAATTACATGCTTATGATTTTGTAATAAAAGATTTTGCAATAAAAAATAAAGCATTATTTGTGCCAGACTATATGTGTGTATGTACAAATTTTCTTTGGATTCTTGAACCTAAATATTTGTATAAACTTAAAGAGAGTTTCAGTATATATAAATTCTCTATGTTCAGAGAAAATTACAAACAGGTTAATCAAATATTGCTATATCACTCATTATTTTTTATCCAATAAAAACTTCTAACAATTCTGGCAAGTAGTCAGCTCTTTCCAGTTAATGAAACAATTTCCAGTATTTCCCAATATTACCTGTTTCTCATGATGAGGTGTTTCAGGTGGCACTGTTACCTGTCTTCGGGCAAGAGGGAACATGGTAAATGTAATGTGAAAGTGGAACATTCAAGAAACTGATACATAGCAACTACTCAGTAACAATTTATTATACAAATATCATAAAACTAAAACTAGTCATTCTTTAACTGGGGCATGTTTCTGGGATGGAAGGTGAAAGCCTTGATGATGAGTAACACTTGGTTTTGTTTACTGTGCCCTTTCTAAATGCTTGGGCGATAAATAACAGGGGTAAAATTTGAAGATAAGGGGAAAAAAAGAAAATACAGTAAGTTTTCCAAGCATTGCTTCTTTCATTTCCTTTTATCTCGGTGGTTGCCCTTAACTGTTTCTCAATCATAATTTAATTTATTAATAAAAATAGAAAGAAAACACTTTGTGTAGAGTTGTATCTATGTTAGGTATATTAAGATTCTGTGATTTCCCCTTTTTCTTTTTTTGTTCATTCTTTTTATATTTATAGTTAAAATGTGGCTGGGTGTATCACAGAGTGGTTATAAAAATGTGATAGAATTATGTAAGGAATGAAAATATAGTGAAGCTTGTGTGAGAGGGCTTCCTCGGCCTTGTGTCCTTTCCTGCTAATCTCCAGCTACTAGCACTGTTTGGATTTGGAACAGGTGTTTGACTCAACTTTTACTGTCTCAGACACTCTTTAAGAGAGAAAGAAGGTAGTCAATAGTATACTATATAGTATGCTATTCAAGATTATATCATTCTACACACTATAGCGCCAAGGTGGAGAAAGGCATGCAGGAACAGGATGATGTAACAAAATAGAGAGCTACAAACTTGGTTTGATGACATAAGTATATATTATTTATGCATAATATATAATTACAATGTATATATACACACCATTATAATTTTTATATAAAACGATATATATCCCACATTTACACTCATTATATATATATACCATAGTTCATCTAAAAGCATCACTGAGCACTTCACAGCCAATTACTGCTCTTAAATGTCAGTGAGAGGATGTGTTAATTTTTAAGCAAAGCCAAATGACTTTCCTATCTGAGCAGCCAATGAAATTTTGCAGCTAGGGGATTTTTTTCCCACAAATGCCAAACTGGGTACATTTTCATATGTTCTCTCTGATGTATCAAAAAGTTGGAATTTGCACATGACTTTAAAATAATTTAAGAAATTCCTTTAACATGCTGGGTGTTTACCTCTATATGATGATTTGAATTTTTGCTGTTAGGTGATTCTTAAAGAATTACTAATAAAAATTGATTTCTCTTTTTTTTTCTTGTCTGTCCCCTAAATATAGTTAAACTTTTAATGCTGTTTACTTGGTACTCAAATACGTAGGGTTAATGTAAAATACAATGATTGTTCTTTGACCAATAATGTAAACATAACTAAGGTTTGTTACATGAGGTAAAGGAATGTTATGCTTGAAAGCAAATCAGTTCAGTTTATCATGATATTTGTGACACTTAAATTATTGGATACTTATTGAAATCAGCTACAGAGATCAAGTACTCATGTGGATAGCTCCTTTTTTTTGATTAACTGGCTGATTAACTAGCAGCTGAAGTTCATAAGCAACAATAGACTCAACCCCTCTTCCCAATAGGAAACTATTTGTCACTTTTGTATTATATTCAGAGAACCAATAAACTTCTGTTTCATCATGTACCTTTTATGTAACCAGGACATTCACCACATACTTCATATAAGCTTCTGAATATAATTTGTATTTAAAGTCACAACATTCACATTATGAAGAATATGTACCTTGTAATACATACTAGATTATTTTGCTGCATTTCGGAGTATATTTGGTATTACAAAACATATAATAAAAATAACAAATATTAGTAAACACTATGGTAACTATGCAAAATTGCTTAATAGCCCATTGCCTTTACTGACCAATTTTTAAACATTCTGCCATCTAGAACTGCCCCCGTGAAAGGCCAACCTATGCTAGCACTGAAGTGCATAGCATTAAAAAAGCATCAAGTATGTATAAGTACCTAATCAAATGAGTACTTTTGCTGATGGGCAACCATGTCTAAAACAAAAATAATAAAAGCAGCCATAAAAAAAAACTAAAATAATTTTGGGAGGAGGTGGATCTCTCGTTTTCTTTTTATAATGTCAGTTTCAGATGTGAACACTAAGATACAGCATAGATAAAATGAGAAGACATTCTATTTCATGCTGGATATCTCAGATTTGCATTGATAAGGCAAGGTAGAGATACATCAAGAGGCTTCTCACATACACAATTTTTCATAGTGGGAAAGGATTTCCTTGAATTGGAATTCATACTTGGATGGAATGTGGCAAAATACATTCATCCAGGGTTTATTTATTAACTATCCTTTAGATAGATGGCAGGGCACCGTTCAGAATAAAAAGCAAAGATAACTCTACACAGTACTCCCTTTCATATTTTCCAATTATCACGGCCCAGTGAAAACTGTACTATATACAACCTCAACCAGCTGAAAACCAACCTTTGAAATTTTGATACAGATCCTTTTATTCATTCTTCTTAATTTCTATTTCTACTATGTTAGCTAATGTTCAGTGTTCTATATTGAGTACATAATGAATTTTTTTATTTGGGAGTATAATAAATCTTTATTTAACGTGGCTGTTAAATACCAAGCATTGCACCAGGTGCTGTGAAGAAGACGAAAAGAAGTAAGGGTCAAGGCCTTTCCTCTGCACCGTGTTAACCATACAGTCAGAGGTGTTGAGGACTCAGATTAAAACAGAACCAACCAAACAAATGAACAAACAAAACGAGAAGCAACAGGTCCAAAGAGGAACAACTTCTCCAAAGTGGCCTCATTGGCATTGAAATATTCTATGACTAACAAAGATCTTACCTCCCTTATGTCAAGGGATGGTTTATTCAGATCAATAAAACCACACATTTACAGAAATGATTTGCACAGCAAATATGAAAGATAGCTTCTTAAACAGCATCTATTGTGGTGATTGCAACTGGTCCATTAAGAACCTTTTGGGGTTCGCATCACTCATTTCTAAAGTGTTGCTGTTAAAAAGGTGTCACAGGCTAATGTCTCCTGAGACGAAGTATGCTTGACCTTGTCTGGGACTCAGGCACATGCTCAGAAGGAGAGACAGGTATCACGCACTGCAGGTGAGGTCTACATTGTGACCAGGAAAACGGTTTATGAGCAAGGCCATTTTTCACCGAGTCCGGATATTTTTATGTGCTTGTTATAAATAGGCTGGGGAGTCTACTGCATTTTCTCTGCTGTGGTTTAACTGAGAACTCTAGTGAAACACTGAGAACTGTGTGGATTTTAACAATGATAATGTTTTGTGTTTCTTGTGTCAGGATTTCAAAGCATTTTAAGAACATGAGAACCTTGCTGGGTGAAAAAGAAGACCAGATTGATCATATATCCAAGGGAGGGCCCTGGTCAGTGGGTCACACAGCCCTCATTCAGTTTTATGATCTCCTGTGCCAGACATATGGTGGCACCATGGTCTCTTCTTTCATTGTCCTTTTCCTCAAGTCAATGTGATCTCCGTTTAAAAGTGTTTATGAAGTAGGATGAGTCTCTGGGGATGCGAGTCCTTTGTGTATTTACACAGCCAGAGGATTGTCTTTCCTCTCCATTGTTGCCTTCAGAGAGTCCCCGAAAGGGCTGCCGACCTAAACGACTGTAGGCATTTTCTTTCACAAACACACACGACACCAGGCAGAGCTCTGTGGCACGCACTGGGCATTCCAGAGCTGATCTCATCTCGCTCCACAGAGTGTCTTAAAGATGATGTGGCTTCAGATAGTCTCCCTCGTGCTAGAATTCTGAAGGGTGGGGATGAGAAGTCTGGCTTCTCCCAAGACGCTCTCAAGAGTGTGAGTGTTGGTTTCACAAGCCGTCTAGGAAAAGGGTGTATGAACAGACTGTACAGATGCTGCGTCTAGCTTCATTGTGCCAAAGAAATCGGAGGTATTTGTCACCGGGTTTTCTATTTCAAGAGGGTTTACATATGTTTGCTGGTTTAAATTTTTTTAAAGAGACTTTGTTATTGATAACTGACCTGCGCATCATGGTACGTGAGGTAGAAAATGGCTCACATGTTCCTTTCTAGCCAGACACCTCTGGTCTGTGAAAGGAGTGAAACTGCAAGTTAAGTCATAGGTTCACGTGATAAACATTCTAAAACATAACTGGAATATTTGAAAATAAATGGAACTAATATCTTAGTCTTTAAAATATCTTCACTTGAATATAAGTTGGTTGTTTCTCCTCTGCTATCCCTCCTCCCCACCTCCCAGGATCACAGGCTCAGGAGATCCCGAGTCCCCCAGCCGCCCTGGGTGAGGTGTGTGTGTGTGATGATAGGCATCTAAGGCCCATCCCAGTGTCCCTGTCTCCTTTGGGCATTTTCAGCCAGTGTCCTAAGGGTGCTGATGAACTTGTGTATGACTCTCAGTATTGTCCTCCCTTCCTATGGTTTTCTTTCTTGTGTTCCTCAGTCACCAGTGTGGGCCAGTCCCACAGCTGCTCTTCTCTCCTCAGTGAGCTCCGACAGTTGCCCCAAACAGAAGTTCTTGCTGGGATCCAATATAGGTGGCCAGTGAGGCCATTGTAATCCAATATGGCACCTGAGCAAATGGATTCAAAAGGATCAAGAGCAAGGACTCACACACCTATTTGTGCACATGTTTTCTAGCAACATTACTCACAACAGCCATAAGGTAGAAGCCACCCAAGTGATCACTGACAGCAAAATGTGACATATGCATAAACATGGAATATTATTCAGTTTTAAAGAGGAAGGAAATTCTGACACATTCTACAACATGAATGAACCTTGAAGACATTATGCTAAGTGAAATAAGCCAGTCACAAAAGCACAGTTATTGTATGATCCTGCTTATATAAGGTACCCATAGTAGTCAAATTCACAAGGACAGAAAGTACAATGGTGGTTACCAAGGGGAAGGGATGGGTGAGGAGTTATTGTTTAATGGGTATAGAGTTCAGTTTGGAATTTGAAAAGTTATAGTAATGGATGGTAGCGATGGTTGCAGAATAATATGAAGGTATGTAATTCCACTGAACTGCACAAAGAAGATGGTTAAAATGGTAAAATTTTGCTATTTATTTTATTTTTAACTTAGACTTACAGGCAGGCACAAATGAAAAAATATAGAGGAAAAGGCATGTGCTTCTGCTTCTTTTTTGAATGGCTGGAACGTAGACCTCATGGGTGGAGGTTTAGTGGCATCTGGGACTGTGACGTAGAGCCACACGTTGAAGGTGGTACAGCAAAGGGATGCAGGAGTTAAGGTTTCTGATCACCATGGGGTTGCTAAGCCAGTCCTGGGCACCTCATTTTTAGATTTGGTTTGAGTGAGAAATTGAACTTCTATCTTATTTGAGCTAGTACTAATTTTTCTATCACTCGTTGCTGAACTTAATCCTATTTTAATCATTTTAATAATGATTTGCTTTGCAATAAATGAATGTCCTTCAATTTTTGACTTTCAATTTTTGATCTGTGATTTTCACAGAAGTATACTATTATCCACTGTTAACTGTGACCAACATCAGCAAATGAATTCACAGGAAATGTCATAAAATGATGATCATCTTCTTTTACAAAGAAGAGATGTAGTAAACCTGGTAAGACTGTATAACTTTTCATCTATTTTCATTTCATTTGAACTCCCCTGTGTTTTGGGTAGATTGTCTCTGTAATTGGTCTTGTCACTTGTAATTTTAGTTTGATATTCTGGGATGCTAGCAATCTGGCTATCATATACTTCATTTTCTCAATTTTGTATTTGAGATGCTTACAAAAATTATTAAATGCTACCAGACGCAACGTCACGTCTTCAGAAGCACCATTTAAATTTCCAGCCAACTGGAGAAGAGATGACTCATGGGGGCAACAAATACTGGATCTTTGAAAACAAACACAGACAAAAAAAAACAACTCTTTAGACAATTTGTCTTCAGAACAATGTTTAAAGTATATTTTAAAAATTATGTGGTGTGTATTATGAAACATACAATTTATAAATCATTTTATTAATAGTGATTGGGCCCTGGCTGGTGTAGCTCAGTGGATTGAGCACGGGCTGAGAACCAAAGGCTCACCAGTTCGATTCCCAGTCAGGGCACATGCCTGGGTTGCAGACCAGGTCCCTAGTGGGGGCCATGTGAGAGGCAACCACATACTGATGTTTCTCTTCCTCTCTTTCTCCTTCCCTTCTCCTCTCTCTAAAAATAAATAAATAAAATATTTTTTAAAAAGAGTGATTGGTAGATTATCCATTATTTATTATGTATTCAACCCCACAATAACTTAAATTGAAATTATATCATTGTTTTATTCTGGAGAAGACCACTTTTTTACTTATCAGACACTTGAGTCCTTGAAGTTTTGAGTTGAAGACAGTCATTTGCACATTTGATAACTTCTATAGCTTTGGAATGTAACTATCATGCATAAAATACAAATATTTCTAATATGTCATGGCTAAAAAAATTCCTATATCTTTTCTGTGTAAATATTTATTTCTCTATTTATTTAGTCTATTCAATGATACATGTCAAAGAAACTTATGTAAGCTTCTGGAAGCCTCAAGGTTTATTTTATACTTATTTGTAGTGTTCCAGGTGAGCTGACATTTTAGCCATTCTCAGAATGTTAATGGATTTGATTGGCAATGGCTGGAGATAAGAATGTGAGAGGGGAATGGGAAAAGGTGCGACTGAAGGCTAAGAGGACTCCCGTGCTTTAGGTCCGATCCCTCTAGAGAGAAGATGACCTGATCATCAGAGCTGTTATTCCTGTAAATCTTTGGAACTCCCTCTACCACTTTATTGGCTTCTTCCACCCATTCTTCACCTCTCGTGTCAACTCTGGAGGACAAATTGTCTACTTTAAAAGTCAAAGCTAGGCCTCCTCAAAATGCGTATCTTGTCCCTTGACTCCTCCATTTCTTTGTAACATTTCTTTTACCTTTTCTCTTTTTTCACTTATTTCCTTCAGCTGATAAATTTGTTCATGTGTCTCCTTTCCTTACAAAAATTTAACCAATTTTTTTCCAGCCCCGTGAAATAATCCCCCTGCTACAATCTCTCTCTTTGGCCCTTCATAACCAAGCTATTAAAATCATTTATAGTTGCCAATTGTTCATCTGCCATCACTCCTTCTAACCTGGCTTCTACACCTACAACTGCCAGTGCTCGCCAAGGTTAGTTATGTCCTCATACATGCTAATTCCAATAGACACTTTTCCATTATTATTTTACTAGAGCTCTCAGCTTTATCTAATAGTGTTGAATACCTTTTCCTTGAAAATCTTGATTTCTAGATTTCACATTACCTCTCTTGATCCTCCTGTCAAATGATTCTGTATCATTTGACATTTTTTTCTCCATCTCCCTTAAATATGGTTATGCTCCTGTGACTCTGTCCTTCGCCCTCTCTTCTCATTTTCTGCACTTTTCCTAGGAAAACTTACCACCCTCACAGGTTTATCTCCTGTCTTGTGTGTCAAATTTATTTCTCCAGGCAGCCCACATAAATGTGATAACTCCAGAACCCAATCTCTCTACCTGGATATCCCATGGAAATCTCCAACTCAACAGACACAAATGTGGACTTATCACCACTAAGCCTTCTTATCCTATCTTCCCTCTGTTGGTGTATGGTGTTACCCAGTCTTTCTTGCAGTTTCCCAAATGAACAAGTTTTGCTTTCTTACCTCTGTGCTTTTACATGTGCTAGTCTATCTTCCAGCAATATTTCCCTAGTCGACTTGACTCAGTTCATACTCTTTGTCATTAAGATCTTAGCAGAGCTCCAGTAGGTTGGAGTGTCATCCTGTAAATTGAAAGGTTGCAGGTTCAATCCGCAGCCAGGGTGTGTACAGGAGGCAACCGATATCTATCTATCTACCTAACTCGCTCTCATTCTCCCTTTTTTCCTCTTTAAAAGCAAGTAATAAATGTCCTCAGGCAGGATCAAAAAAAGATCTCAGCAGAAATACTACTTCTGTCAGAAATCTTTTAATGAACCTCAAGTCTGGGTCAGAAGTCCCACTGCATATTTTTCCTGACCTTCTTTACTTGTTTAGGACCCCTCTAGACTGTGAGTTCCTTGGGGCTGTGTCTTGTTTATGTTGTATTAACAGAGACATTGTACGTGCCTGAGTAAGAATCACAGAGTAACACAGGAAGCCTGGTAATCATCCTAGACACTTCTTGTTCGTTCCAGAATTCTAGTGATTCAACTTCCTAGATTACAACTGAATCTGTTTCTTGGCCTTCTTGTCCTAACCTGGTTTCTTGCTTGGCTATTGCAATGGTCTTCCAGGCATATTTCTCTCAAATTCATCACACATGTTGGCTCTAGAGTTATTTTTCTAAAATGAAAATCTTATCATGTTCCTTAACTGTTAAAAAATCCTTCATTGCTCCCTTTCTACCATGTACGTGAAACTGTAAAATGCAACATACAGCGTGCTTCATGCTTTGTTCCTCGTTCTGTTTCTCTGCCCCTCACCCACCTCCCATACACCCACATTACACTTAAGTCCTGAAAAACTTGCCGTAATGCCCCCAAACGAGATGTCACATTTGCCCCCAGTGCCTAGTAGAAGCTCTTCCTTCTGCTTACAATGTCCAGTTCAAATGGTGACTTTCGAAACTTGGCATGATTCTCTTTCTTAGGCAGGAATCTCTTGGCTTTTTAGACCAGTTGAGGTGCCCTCCTCCTTTTCTTTGTAGCACCTTCTTTTCAGTTCTTTATTTTAATGTAGACTTGACACTCCAAAGGGTCTGTGGCCATTGACATACATGTACTTTTGAAGGCTGGAAGTCCTGGTGTTACCCTATAGCAGTTTTATCTTTCCAACTAAATTTATGTCCTTTGAGATTTTTATGATTTGTAAGGCTTAATGCTGAAATCTGCTCACATTTTTCAAGGCTGCTATCCATTACTACAGACTGAATGCTCTCAGGCTGCTGAGTGTTAAATAACACAGTAGAAGAAAAGCCTAGTCCTTCTCCTGGGAGCACGGCACCGGGTTTCCTTTGTGCATGCACTCATTCCTCACAGCTGTGCTCTTATGGGCACTTTTCTTTCCTTATACGTTCTCCTGGGATTGCATTCTGGTGCTTCTCTGGGAAAGAGAATGCCGGAGCTCATGACAGTGTTTTGATAGCTGCTAGGAGAAATAAAAGAGATACTTCACTGAACAGTGATGCCAAGGAGCATCTTCAACCATGTTTTGGGATTCTGATGTAATATGTTCCCTTTTAGTGCAAAAAAGTATAGCTATTCAGACCTTACATCATTCCATTCATGCATTTATAATTCCCAAATAATTATGGTACTTGCAAAGTGCTGAGTACACAAAAATGAATAACTCAGAGTTCTTTTCCCCAAGGGACTTACAAGTAGAATAGATAAGTTTTTTTTTTTAAATGCATGCAATAAAGGTCAGTGGTAGACAAAAAATATTCCCCAAAGGCAAGCGTGATCAATTCTAAGTAGCAGAGAGGATCAGAAATGAAAGATGATGGTTTTGGTTTCAGCCACATTGAGTTTGAAGTGCTTGTGTGACATTCAGGTGAGCTGTTGCACAGACAGGTGGCATTATAAGCATGGTACTCAGGAGATAATCCTATCCTGATAACACAGACTTGGGATTCACCAGGCAAAAGAAGATGCTTAAAGCTGTATAAAAATTGATAAAAGAAGGTCAATGAGAGAAATATTTAAGGAATATGAGGGGAAAAAAAGAAGCCAGCAAACTAGAGAAGCAATAATCAGTGATCTCAGAGAGATATTTCAAAAGCCAAAGAAGGATATTTACAATGAAAAGATGCTAAGAGGTCAATAACAAGTCACCAGGAGGAGCCCATTGGCTTTAGCTCTGAGGCAGTCACCGGCGACCACTGTTTGAGCAGAAAAAGCAGTGTGCTTTTTCAACAGGAACCAGGAACCAGATTGGAAAGCCAGTGCAAGGTAAAAATGTACAGATGGTGAATACAGAATATCTGTCAAGGATTGTGGCTAGGAGTGGGATAACGCAAGAAAAGAGAAGCCAGGAGAAGCATGGTTAAAAAAATATGCTCTTTGTATTTGAAAAAATTGAGACATGTGAATACATAAATGCTGAGTAGAAGTCACTGGAGTGAGAGATATCGAAGATACATGAGAGAGAACGGAAACAGCTGATGCCAGAGCGACAGGAAAAGATGCTGTGATGCTCCCCATCTCACACATGGGACTGGGCAAGGGAGCATTTCAAATGGGTGCACAGGAACTCACGAACAGCAAGCGCCCTGGCTGCCCTTGTGCAATCCGTTCAGCCCCTTCAATGATATCTTTGTAGTGGCCTTGGCGGATGCAATAGCTTTTTTTTTTCATTCATGTTAGCAAGTAAGATAAATGTCCCCCCAAGTATGGCAAAAGTAGTTCCAAATACTCATTTCTTTAACTAGAACAAATCTCTTTGGATCTCTCTGGTACTGCCGAGACCACTTAACTGCAGCACTGAAAATGTTCAACCTTCTTCACTTCACTGATCATCCAAAATGAACTTCAGCTGCATCCTGAGCAGAGCTGAGATTGTCTTTGCAGTTCCTAAATCAGACTAAAAACCAGATCATCACGACAGTATTTATTAAGCACTCAAACCCCTCTGTTCTTTTTCTCCTACCAACAGTTCGTAATTCCTTCCTAAACAAATGCCATACAAATTCTCTTGATCATAAATAATTTTGTTCTCTTCTTATTTAAATTAATACCCATGATAGGATGACTGGCCAGCCATCAGTATTGCATATTACTTAACCAAGTGCAGATTTAATGTGCACAAGTATTTAATAGCTGTAAGTTGCAGTAAATGAATGCCTTCTAGATTGCACAGCATGTGTAGGCTATGAATCAATAATATAATGGGAAGTGAGGATTTATATTAGTGTGCCACTAAAGGGTAAAATGTTTTCCTTAAAGACAGTTATTTGCAACTGGAGGGTCTTGTGACATAGGAGTACAGTGCTTCAAATAGCTTGGGCTTTGGCTTATGTTGTTTTCTGGGCTGGGATACTGCCTCTTTAGTTGTAAGTACAGAAATGTTTCTTTCTGGCACTCTCTCTTTGACACTGCAGGAATGAAGGCTGAACTCACATCTCATCTGCAAACACAGACAACCGCAGTGAAAATGCTGCATCACTGCCCTGCACCACCCAACGAGACTGTCTCATTAACTACAACATTACCTAGCCCTAGCCCAGGCTCTAGTTTCTAGCTGTTGTTTAATAAAACGTATTGAATTGTAAAATGAATAAGTGTGCCCAAATCCTATAATTTGGTTTTAGAAAGTTCCAAAAGACAATTTGCCTAAAATAGTAAGGGCTCACTTCCCATTGTGACATGTTGCCTACTACTTGAAAGCTGTGATTCTCTTAGCACAGTTTATACAAGAAGCTTTCCTACAATTCGGAGTCCTCAAAAAATCTTATACTTTCAAAACACCTGGAGGGGTAGTACTCAGCTTTTAGTTTAGTGAATAATTTTCTCTTCCTTTTATCAATTTTCATAGATTTTATGTCTTTTTTCACATTTGCCACAATCTGAGATATAATAGGAATATAAAAGAAAAAAGCAAGCAAAATGTAACCAGAGACATCGAAATTAAAAACAATCTGACACTGGATGGAAGATGGCAACGGAGTAGCAGGGAGGGGATTTCACTTCCCCCTACACACAGGAGGAAAAACCGGCTAATCCACGGAGGAACAGAGCAGACAGACAACAGTACTGCAGCATATTTGAAAATAAGAGTAAAAAAAACTGTAGCGGACACTGGAAAACCAGAAACAAGACGGTAAGAAGGATATTTCAGGACAGTAAGGTCCCGGGGACCAGCACAGGGACCAGGGTGCATTTGTAGCCCCAGGCCCGGTGCCCAGAGTGGGTGCTGGGTCTACCACAGACTGCTTAAAAGCGGAGGGCCTGCCACAGTCCTTGGGAGAGAGCCAGGTCACCTGCTCCCTCCCTCCCCGACAGACCAGGGTTAGAGCAACACCAGCAGAGTTCTGGTTGTGGAGAGGGGAATACGGATGAAGAGGCAAGACACACAGGGCCATGATTACCCGCGGAGTTTGTGGTCACCAGCTCAGAAGAGCTGAGAGAGAGACACACTGACCCCGATAGTCACCGGGCTGGCTGGACAATTGGGCTACAAGGGGTGTCAGGCTTGAGTAGGAGGAATTTATCAAACAGAGGGGCTAGGGAATCTGCTGTGACAGCCCCGAAGCTGACTCCCAATTCATCAGGGCAGAGACCCCAGGGTTAAAGGAAAGGCACTGCAACTCTCTCCCGGTAGAACTGGAACCAATTTGGGCCCAAACTCACTGGACAGAAGCAGCCCAGCCTAGCTGAGTGGGCGCCCCTACGCCCCAGCATCTAGCAATGACCACCGAGAAAAAGTGCTCTGAAGAAAACCAGACTCCCACATTGAAGATATTGGGGAAAGGAGTCAGACTAGCTGCTGGGACAGTACTTGCAAGACAGGCTGAGTAAACATCGGGAAGGGAGAAATGCCACACCAATCACTCCCCAGCCTTCTGCAGCCAGCAAGACCAGAAAACCCGGTTTGGCCAGTTTGAAACTAACAAGAGATGTGGTTTTTTTTAATGCTGTTTTTTTAAGTAATCTTTTTATTATTATTTTAAAAATTTTCATTACTGTTTTATCCTCCCATTCCTTTCTTCTCTCTTCCCTTCTTTTTCGATTTAGTACTCCACACGTTCTTTCCAATTTTACCTCTCTTTTCTTCCTTCTCCTGCCATTTTTTTTTAATACCTACGAGCGAGAGAAAAACTTGGAACTGTGAAAGGATCTGAAGTGGATTCAAACAGGGGGCAACCCAACAGCTGAGACAGTGAGACAAATTTCACTCGACTATTGCAGGGAAACTGCAAGTTGCTGCATATTTGGATTATTACTATTTTCTCCTTTTTTCATTATTCCTACATCTTTTATCTCAATAGTATCTTTGTATTCCCCTTCTTTCTGTATAGTCTTCTTTGCTTGGCAGGGTGTATTGTACCATTTGACAGGTTGTCCCTGTTCTCTCTTCCACATTGTATTGCTAATTTACTGTCCTTCACGTGAATTGTGTCCCGTCAGCACACTACTCAAAGTCCTATACCCCCTGTTCATGTTATTCAGATCACATACATTCTGGCATATGAGTGTTGCTCTAATATTATTGTAAATAACTGCTGTTCCACACAATTGTAAATACTTCACAGCACCCTCCCCGGATACAAGCCCACATCACAGTCTCCTGAACTCTATTATTAGGGAAGGAAACACTATTCTTTCA
>PVKM010024557.1:0-20457 GCA_004027735.1 Carollia perspicillata
GTCACGGGGCCTGTGAAATCGGAGGCCCAAAAGGCGGTGAAGATGGGAGCACGTTGTGCCCGCCGCCCTGGTGCCTGCGGCGAGGGCCACCCGTGCACACCCTGTACCCTGGCTGTGCCGTCTCTTCCACCCCCGGTAATGTTTATAGCTCTAATTGTGGCACTGGAGGCAACAATACCTCCCTCCTCTGGTCTATTTCAGTCCCAGCCAAGTCAAGGGGAAAAGGATCGGCAGCCAGGGTGTGAACAGCCTGAAGGGTGCGCCGGGGTGCTCTCGGCAGGTGTCTGAGCGCAGGGACTGTGGCTCTGGCAGCGCTGCCCTGAATGCCAGCTCAGCCACGAATGGCCGTGGCTGGGTGCGCCTGGGCTGGCTTTCCAGTACGGGTGTGACTCAGTCCCCCATCTCTGAACTGGAGGTTAGATGCACCTACCACACAAGGCTCAGCGGAGCTCTATGTAAAGGGCAGAGCATAGAGCTTGTGCTCCGTCATTGAGAGCGTCCTCCCTCCCCCAGGGAGCCTTGCTGGGTGGGCTGGCCGGGCCAGTCTGGGAGAAGCCACCTTCTACCATAGTCCTGGGCTCCACAGCGGGGCCGCTTCTCAGACTTGCCTTACCTGCTGGTTGGTTGGGCTTTCAGAACCTTCTTTTCATGCCAGAGAGAACAGTGGCTCATTAGGACTCACCTTCCACCCGGTCCTAATGAGGCCACAGACCGAATGTCCCATAATGTATCACAGGCGACATACTGATCACTGCCTAGAGGTAACTGCTCTGGAACTCCCGCCTTCCCCCAGTCCCTCGGTGTTTGGGTTTACTGTCACTGATGGACCACTGCAGGGACCCTCAGCTCTTACTGTAGCCAGGCACATGGTTATTTAGACTCGGGGACCCTTTAGTCATTTGCCTGGAAAGTACCACTCCACGGTGGAAAATAGGGTACATGGTTCTGAGTCCACAGAAGGGTGGTTTCTGACCTCCCTTCCCCTGGCCCCCACCATGCACACACACACACACACACACACACACACACACACACACTCCATCCCACACATTCACACGCACACATTCCCTTGCTTCTTGGTCCATGAAATTCCTAACTCCAGCTGTCTGACCACCGACCTCATATTCTGTTGCTCTTGTTTGCCCAGTTTTGGTTTCATTGTCCTACTAGTTTTGGGATAAATTGTCTTTGATCCTTTTGAAAGTAAATAATGTATAAATAAATAATGCATCAATAAAGCTCTTTAAAATATTAATTTGTGTTGCCCAGTTCATTAGTTTCTTTGTTGACCTCAGAGTCAAGATTTTCTGGAGATTTCTGTTTGTTGAGTTTCTGGAGATCACACTAAGTTGAAATACACTTGTTACCATTTGCAGTTACTTATTAATCAGGATTCCTCAATATTGGGCAAACCGTGAATACGAAACCCAGAAACAAGTCAGATGAAGAGGGCTGCCTGCAGTTGACCTGGGGGGTTTGTATGTGTTTATCAAGTTACCTCCTTGGTTCACACAGAGCCTACATCATAGATTAACTCATTAGCGTGAGCAAATTTCATATCGACATGCAATTGAATACCACATAAAACTTATAAAATACATTTTTACAAATTCTTTTTAAATATATGTTATTGATTATGCTATTACAATTGTTCCATTTTTTTCTCCCCTTTATTCCCCTCTACCTGGGGCCCCCCTCCCACTAGCATCCCCCCGACCTTAGTTCATGTCCATGGGTCATACATATGAGTTCTTCGGCTTCTCCAGTTCCCATACTATTCTTAACCTTCTCCTGTCTATTTTGTACCTACCTATTATGCTTCTTATTTCTTGTACCTTTTCCCCTTCTCTCCTCCCTCTTCCTCCTCATTGATAACCCTCCGTGTGATCTCCATTTCTGTGATTCTGTTCCTGTTCTAGTTGTTCACTTAGTTCGTTTTTGTTTTTTTAGGTTCGGTTGTTGATAGTTGTGTTTATTGTCATTTTATTATTTCTATTTTTTATCTTTTTCTTAGATGGATCCCTTTAACATTTCATATAATAAGGGCTTGGTGGCGATGAACTCCTTTAACTTGACTTTATCTGAGAAGCACTTTATCTGCCCTTCCATTCTAAATAAAAGTTTTGCTGGATAGAGTAATCTTGGATGTAGGTCCTTGCCCTTTATTTCTTTGAATACTTCTTTCCAGCCTCTTCTTGCCTGCAAGGTTTTGTTAGAGAACAGACCCAGGGAAGGTGAACAATATACTATTACCGAATGGACCCCCCTCTGCTCCAGGGGTCTCCCCCTACTAGGTTCACCTTGCCCACCGCCAGGGAAAGATGTCTCTTAATGCCAGAGATTGGTGAAAAGGAAAGGAATTATTTATTTAAAAAGTTATACAAAATTAGAGTATGACTTAATGCCTTCATTAAAATACTAAAGTCCTTTAGAATACCCACAAACACACACAGTCCTTCCTTCCCCCTCTGCCCAGTCTCGGGTACGGTATCTCAGGAAAAGAAGTAGAAGTCCATGGCTCAGGTAGCCCCTTGCTTCCTGGCACCATCAGCTGTGTTGCCCCTGTGATCTCCAGTTAATCCAAAACCATGTGGCACCTTTTCATGGCCCACCATCAAGAGTCTTTTCACCCCTTTCCTTCCCAGCAAGGTCTCTCCTGCTTCCTAAGCCATGTGGCAAAAGGGAGCACCCCAAAGCTGTGTGGTCCCCACCATCCTGCATGGATGCCATGCCTGGGTTTAAATCCCAGTACTAATCTTCCTCTGCAGCTCCATTTCCGACTCCTCCCACAATCAGTTACACCTGCCAGAATTCCCGTATTTTTTTTCTAGCCTTTCTTGGCTGCCACAGTATGTTTGGGCAGGTGTGGCCCCATGGCATGGAGCCAATCTTCTGCAAGCTCTCACACAGGTGCTGTAACCGGGGGAGTTGCCTCCCAGCTACATTCTGGGTGGAAGTCACTCCCATCCCCCTGGCTCAAAGCATGGCCATAGCTATTTAATATATCCAAGAAGCCAGGTAAAACTTATAGATATGTTAAATGACCATGCCTGAGGTTATTTGCAAAACTGTTGATATGCAAAACAACTCTCAATGGCCCTGCTCCATGTGTCCCATCCCCCAGTTCAGACCTGCGAAGGTGAGGACATCCCATATTTTTAATATTTCCTGGATATCCTGAGTTCTGTACACCATTACAAATCCCTACTTGGAGTCCCCCTGGCTGTACCCTGTTACAGTTTCTTTTGAGAAATCAGCTGACAGTCTTATGGGAACTCCTTTGTAGGTAACTTTCTCCTTTTCTCTTGTTGTGTTTAAGATTCTCTCATCTTTAATCTTGGGTAACTTTGGGTAACTTGATGATGTCCTTTGGCGTGTGCTTCCTTGGGTCCAGCTTTTTTGGGACTCCCTGAGCTTCCTAGACTTCCTGGAAGTCTATTTCCTCTGCCAAATTGGAGAAGTTCTCCGTTATTTGTTCAAATAAGTTTTCAATTTCTTGCTCTTCTTCTTTTCCTGGCACCCCTATGGTTTGGATGTTGGAACATTTAATGTTGTCCTGGAGGTTCCTAAGCCTCTCCTCGTTTTTTTGAATTTTTGTTTCTTCATTCTGTCCCGGTTGAATGTTTATTTCTTCCTTCTGCTCCAAACTATTGATTCTAGTCCTGGTTTCCTTCTTTTCCCTGTTGGTTCCCTGTACATTTTCCTTATTTCACTTTGAATAGCCCTCACTTTTTCCTCTATTTTGCAACCATCTTCGACCATTTCTGTGAACATCCTGATTACCAGTGTTTTGAACTCTGCATCTGGTATGTTGGCTATCTCTTCCTCACTTGGTTGAATTCTTTCTGGAGCTTTGATTTGTTTTTTCATTTGGGCCATATTTTTTGTCTCAGCATGCCTGTTATGTAGTAAGGGGCGGAGACTTAGGTATTCACCAGGGCGGGTCAATCCACTTCCTCTCATTTGGCGCTGTATGTGGGGGAGGGGTCTGAGAGGGAAGAGTGAAGCTTGCCCGGCTCCCAGCCAGCTTTCAGTCACTTCTGCCATTAACCACAAACAAATTGGGCCCTTCTGGTGCTGATTTCTGGGTGAGTGACTTTGTGTACATTTCTAGGACTCCATGGGTCTCTCCAATGAACTCTCCTGTGAGGCTGGGAGTCCCTCCCGCTGCCTCAACCCCCACAGGTTTTTTTGGTCAGAGGTTTTGAGGCTTTATTTTCCCATGCAGGAACCCTGGGTTGAGCAATTTGTCTCGATCCCCAGTTGTTCCTCCCAGGTTATCCACATACGAATGTGGGACTATTGGTCCACCAGCTGCTGCCTCACCCACCCCAGTCCTCTAGCCAACACTTTGCCACAAGTTCTCTCCACCTGGCTGCCTGTTTCCACCCCTCCTACCCATCTGGATTAATGTTTCTTCTTTAACTCCTTGGTTGTTGGACTTCCATACAGTTCAAATTTCTGGCTGTTCTGCTTGTTTTTTGCTTTTAAATTTGTTGTCTTTTTAGTTGTGTGAGGAGGCAAAGTATATCTACATATACTTCCATCTTGGTTGGACATTTTTACAAATTCTTTTAAAGTACATTTCCATAGTTGTGTGTTGTCAGTGTGGGCTAACTGTTGCAAGAAACAATGGCCAAATTTCAATGTCTTCATGTATGTCAAAATACAATGTAAGTTAGCAGGGAGATGGTTTCCACGGTCATTCAAGGGCCCTGACCTATTTTCCCCTGTAGGTTCCACCTTTATCTGGGTCCTGGGGTTCTTTCCACTCAGCACATGGATGGGAAAAGTGAGGGGTCTGTAGGAGGGGTCTTGCAGTCTGGCCTGTAAATGGGTTTGTCTGGGCCATGCCTGCAGGTGGTTTCTATCACTTCTGCTTACACCTCATTGGCCAGAACTCAGTTGCATGGTCATCACACCTGAAAGCAAGAACAAAAAGTGTGTGTCTAGTGAGAAGAGAATGAATATGGGCCAGGATCAGCAGCTTCTGCTGCAGATATGTAACCCCTCCCACGTGCGAGCTCTTTCAAAGAGCCTGTAGTATGATGAATGATGGCCTCCCAAAGATGCACATCCTAACCCTCAGAACCCGTGATTATGTCACCTGACATGCAGAGAGGACTCTGCAGATGTGACTGAGGATTTGAGTTTGGGAAATTTTCCTGTATAATCTGGGTGGAGTCCTTATAAGAGGAAGAGGGAGGCAGGAGAGTCAGAGAGAGGGGTTCGACGAGGCTACATGGGTGGCTTTGAAGACAGAGGATGGGACTATGAGACAAGAAATGAAGACAGCTTCTAGAAGCTGGAAAAGGCAAGAGGTGGATTCCCTCCTAGACCCACCAGAAGGAATGCAACCCTGTGAAATATTTCAGGCTTCCAATCTCCAGGACTTTAAGATAATTAATTTGTGTTGTTTAAAGCCACGAAGTCTGTTGCAATTTGTTACAGAGCCATTGGAAACAAGTGCAGAGCACATTCTACTTTGTTTCCCTACCATGTGCCTGGCCCACAGTAGTACCTTTTCACCTGGAGTTCAATGGGGAGCAAAGCAAATCTGTGAAGCAGAAACTAAAATCGCCAAGGAGGGTGGGGCTGTTTCCTAAAGTTGAAATTGTATTGTCATGAAGCCAAGGTAAGGGAGGGGGTTGAGCTTCCAGAAAGAAGGAGCCTTGGGAAGTGGTGGCCTGGAAGCAGCATAATAAGATGGCTGTTCCTTTCCTCGTCACCCTTTGAGTCCTACAGGGGGGAATGGAGTGGTTTCTCATGGAGATGTGGTGGTGGTGTCTGGGGAGCCCAGCTTCCATTCTGGGAAGGAAGCGAAGAAGCATAGGAGCAAAAGGCCTGCCAAGGGGATGTGTGGAAAGGTTAACAGTTAAGAGTTTGAGCCCTGTGGTCAGGCTGCTAGGGTTCAAAGTCTGACCTCACTCCCTTTCCTATTCTCCAGCTGTGTAACCTTAGGTGTTGTGTTACTATTGCTGCATAACAAACCATCCCGAAACTCAGTGGTGTAGAACTGTCATTGTACTCGTGTTACGCTCATGCCTTTTGTTGCTTGGACAGAGCACTGTGAAGACAACTTATCTCTGATCTGTGATTTCTGGACCTTTGTGTTGGTGGGAGCGGGGGCAATATTCGAGGCTGGAATGACTCAACTGCTAGGGACTAGAATCACTTGGAGTTTGGTGTGGGCTGGCTGCCAGCTGGGCCCTCAGCTGGAGTTGTCAGTTGGCGTTGTCAGTTGGCGTGTCCACATGTAGGATCGTGACCTTATGTAGAAGCTCAGGGCTTCAAAGGCAAGTGCCCCAGATCAGAAAGGAGAGCCCACAGCTTCTTTTATGGCTTAGCCTCAGAAGTCAGCTGTGTCTCTTCTGCTGCATTCTGCTAGTTTACAATCAAATCACAAGCCCACTCAGAGCCAAGAGGGGAATTAGATTCTGCCTCTTGGTGGGGAGTGGCAAGGTTCTAATAGATAAACCAGACAGCAGGTACTGTTGCAGTTGTCTTTGAAAAACACAGTCTGCAAAAATTGGCAAATTCATTACTTTCTCTGAGTTTGGTTCTTTAGCAGGAAGGTAGCAGTGATAACTACAATATTGTCATCTGGGTTAATACATTTTAAAAAGCCTTTGGCACAGTACACAGTGCCTGGCATATGAATGAGCCCGAGAAGGCTGTGCTGATTGGGGATTGCTATCAGTGTATCAGGTAGCTATTGCTGTATAACAAACCACCCTCCAAATTTAGGAGCTTAAAGCAGTAGCCATTTTATTTGCTGTGGTTCTGTGGGTCAACAATGCAGTGGATCTTCTGCTGGTCTCACCTGGGATCATTCATGTGGCTGCAGTTAGGGGCAGTTGACTCAGGTCGAATGATCCAAGATGGTTTTATGCACACACCTGTCAGTTAGTGCTGACTGTCAGCTGCAGCGTGTCTGCTCTTCTCCATGTGGCCTTTGGAGCAGGCTAGTGCAGGCCCGTTTCCATCACAGTCTCAGGGTTCCAACACCAGCCAGAAGAGCGAGCCTTAATTCGCAAGTGCTTCTGAAGCTTCTGCAGTCAGACTGCTAGGGTTTGCTAATTCCCACTGGCCAACACAGGTCACGTGGCCAAGCCTGGACTCAAGGGATACAGAAATAAATTCCACCTCTTGATGGGAGGAGCAGCATAGTCACATTGTGAAGTGTACAGGCGGGGAGGCATTACTGCAGCCATCTTTGCAAACGATCTGCCATAGTCAATACCGAGGTGCAGAAAAGAGGTTAGGAGGAGGCTGAAGGCACAGTTAGCAGGAGGGAGGTGGCCAGAAGAAATGCTGAGCACAGGTGACAGTCAATCCACACATGGAGGACCCTGGTGTCTGTGAGGAGGCTTTGCTTCACCTTCTGCCTTAGACCACGGGAAACATCATCTCATGAGACGGCGTGCAAGGACTGAGTTCACTGCGCTGGAACCACCACTCAACGAGGTCTTCTGTTTCAGGCCCTTCTCACCCTCCTCAGGGAGGGCTTTGCCCTTAGGTTCACAGTGTGGTGACTGTAGTAATCCCCAAGGTCACATTTATGTGTGTGTAGAGGGGAAAGCGGAAACCTTTCTCAGAATCCAGTTTAGCAGTTTTTCTGTAACAGCTCCTTTGCCAGGATTAGGCCAGGATCGTGGGATCACCATGGCTGGCTGTATTAGTTTCCCGGAGCTTCCATAAAATAGTACCACATACCAGGTGGCTTCAGCAACAAAGATTAACTGTCTCACAGGAGGGCGGAAGTTCAAAATCAAGCTGTAGGCAGAGCCGCGCTCCCTTTGAACCTGCAGGAGAATCCTTCCTTGTCTCTTTCCTACCTGCTGGTGGTTTGCCCCCAATCCTTGGCATTCCTTGGCCTATAGACGCATCCCTCTAATCCTGCCTCCACGAGGCCTCCTGTGTCTTCACATCATCATCCCTCTGTGCATGTCTGTCTGTCCGAGTTTCCTCTTTGTATAAGTACATCACTCATATTCGATTGGGCCTACCTTAATGACCTCATTTTAGCTTGATTATTCTGTAAAGACCTTATCTCCAAATAAGGTCACATTCTGAGGTGGTAAGGGTAGGACGTCAACATATACTTTGGGGGGACTACGCCCCATAATGTGGGCTTAGAAGACTAATCATCTGAAGTGGATGGAGGTTAGGAGTGAACCACAGTAACTACCCTTGTAGCCTTCCAGTGAGTGAATGACAGAATGAATGACCATGGTACGTGTGGCTTCATGTGGAGTCAAGTGATAACGTCATGGTGAGTCTTGGAGCGAAATCTGAGCCTCATTGAGGGTACGCGGGTGCTTGTGCCTTCTGCTCATGACGGATCGTCGGTCACAGTTTTGGTTTCTCTCTTCCTGCATCTGCAGTTAGGAATGCTACCCCTCAAGGAGAACAAATGCTATTTCTCTTGGAAATTTTGACACACCACATTATGGCATGGTTTTCAGGAAAGCACCATTGTGAAAAAGGCCAGCCTGCTTATACAGACACACAGCAAGTACCCACAAGCACCTCCCTTGTACACACAAACCATCGTCACCAGGGAAACTGCAGGACCGCAGCCAGCTGCCTAGCAACACCACCTCTGTGGGGGTAGGACAATTGGATTTCACCGGAGGAGGCAGAGGCCACCCTGCAGACTCTGCTTGCAAAGCTTCCTGAAGTTGCCTTGCTGTTTTAGAATATGTTTAGTTCCCCCCCAAACCCCATTCCCAAACATATCACACACTTCTTAGGAGCCAAACTTGAAATTTTCACCCACCGTTGAAAGTCCTGAGTAATACATAATGCCAGTTAGGGGCTACTTGGTGCCAGCTTTGTAGAGTGGGCACCAGTTTCTTACCTTGTTTTGAGGAGGTGGAGGACTAGAAGGAGTTGGTGGACTGGGTGATGTTAAGCCTTCAGAGTGCCCCTGGGTGGGTCTAGAGTTAAAAATAAAAAGCTCCCCCTCATAGTCTATTAATTAGAAATCCATGTCAGTAGATCTTGTTAAAATATGTATCTATCTCCACTGAGAGTTACCTGTAGCTATCAGTTTCTTTCAATCGCAATTTTTCCTTTGTTAAGAAGAACTAGCTTTTTGATTAGTGGAAAGGGGAGACCTTGGAAACAGAATCGATGTGCAGCCTGGACACTTTGAGGAGGTCAGGCTTCTATGAAAACCGGTGTCTAAGGGCTGCTAAGTGGTAGAGAAAAGGGGAGGAGGAAGGGAAGAAGGATGCCAGAGCTGTTTTAATTCTACCCAGAACAGGGACACAGGATGCCATCTGTCTTTCTGCCCACGGTGGTGGCCTTTCCTTCTAGAAAAGAGTGATTTCTTTTCTCTAGGAGCACTGCTTGCCCTTGGCCTTGAGCTCTCTCCTAAGTAATGGTGTCACCATCCACCCAGACACCTCTCTTGTCCTTAATCCCTGTCTACATCCTCAATATTGCTTGAATCTTTCTCTTCTTTCCAATCTCTGGGATCCATGTATGCTCAGACCTCATGCCTCTTCCTGTCCCCATCCCTCTCGCCTCATTTATCCTCCACTCTGCCCAAGATGGCCTTGTTGAATGGCTCATCTGATCACACTGCTCTTGTGAAGACACCTTCCATTTGCCCCTGCAAATCCACTTCTACCCTTCTCTCGGCTCTGGGCCCTGACCTGTAAGGACCACAACAAGGGCTTCCCTTGGATTCTGGTCTCTGGTTGGTTTTAGCCAATTGAGAGCACCGGCAAGAGGTCAAAGGGGAGGAGAGTGAGGTTGGGGTCTTCACACCCTGGCTCCCTCACTGTGGAGTCATCCCAACCAAAGGCAGGCTGACCTTTGCCTGACTCACAGCAACTGCCCCATTCCCTGACCCCCTCCTAACAGCCCTGGTGTGGCTTGTTCCAGATGTAACATTATACCTTGCACTTATACTACACCTTGCTCAAACCTTAGTAAATAGCTCCTTCATTTAACACTCATCAAATTATCTTCATTTGACCGTGCCTTCTCTTCCTCCTGCTGGGTCCCTGAATGATTCAGTTCTGCTCAAAACTCTCAAAGGTTCCCACAGCCTTTGAAAAGAAGTTCAAATGGATGATTTGGGGATTCAAGATCCTTCATTATTTAGCCACATCTACCTGTTCAGCCTGTTTCTTGCCACTGACCTTCACTTACTCTAGTATCAAATTATAAGGAGTCATTTACCCTGAGAGCCCACTGTTCCTTATGTCTGAGTTGCCTCTCTTTCTTCGTCAGCTCAGGAAAACCTGGCTACCTTTTAAGCCCTAACACAAGGGTACTAAATGTCCACCACAGTGCCTAGTATATGATAAACTCTCAGTAATTATATAACGGATGAATAAAGAGAATTTTTGAGAACCTGGCACCTTTCTTCCAGGTACAATGTTATGCAAAGGCATGCTTTTTTTTGTTTGTTTGAGTTCTAATTTTTTTATTGTTTATACTATTACAGTTGTCTCTACCCTCTCGTCCTCTGCCCATCTGCACCCAGCTCCCCACTGCCCGGAGTCAGTCCCGTGCCCACGGGTCATGCTTAAATGTTCTTCGATTAATCTCTCCACCATCTTTCATCTGTCCCCCCTCCCCTCTGACAGCTGTCAGTCTGCTCCATGTGTCTATGTCTCTGTTTCCATTTTGTTTATTAGTTTATTATGCTCATTAGATTCCAGATATAAGTGAGCTCATGCAGTATTTTTCTTTCACTGACTGTCTTACTTCACTAAGCATAATATTCCCCGAGTCTACCCGTGCTGTTACAAAAGGTGAGAGTTCCTTCTTCTTGACTGCTGCACAGCACTCCATTGTGTAAATGTACTGCAGCTACTTTAACCACTCAGCTACTGACGGACACTTAGGCTGTCTCCAGATCCTGGCTATTGTAACTAGTACTGCTATGAGCACAGAGTGCATTTATTTGTTTATTTATTTTTTGTATTGGTGTTTCAGGATTCTTAGGATATATTCCCAGTAGTAGAATCACTGGGTCAAAAGGCAGTTCCATTTTTCATTTTTTGAGGAAATGCCATACTGCTCTCCACAGTGGCCGTACTAGTCTGCATTCCCACCAACAATGCGCTAGGGTTCCCTTTCCTCTGCATCCTCACCACCACTTGTTTGTGAACTTATTGATGGTAGCCACTCAGACAGGTGTGAGGTGACATCTCATTGTAGTTTTAATTTGCATCTCTCTGATGATTAGTGATGTTGAACATTTTTTTCATATGTCTATGAGCCATCTGTATGTCCCCTTTGGAAAAATAACTATTCAGGTCCTTTATCCATTTTTATTTTTATTATTTTTTAATATTTTATTTATTTATTTTTAGACAGAGAGGAAGGGAGGGAGAAAGACAGGGAGAGAAACATCAATGTGTGGTTGCCTCTGGCACTCCCCCTACCAGGGAACCTGGCTCACAACCCAGGCATGTGCCCTGACTGGGAATTGAACTAGTGACCCTCTGCTTTGCAGTCTGGTGCTGAATCCACTGAGCCACACCAGCCAGGGCCCTTTATCCATTTTTAAATTGGACCATGTGTTTTCCTGGTGTTGAGTTGTATTAGTTCTTTGTATTTTTGGAGATTACCCCCTTAACAGAAGTATCATTCATGAAAATTTTCTCCCATACAGTAGGTTCCCTTTTTATCTTGCTGATGGTTTCTTTAGCTGTGAAGAAGCATTTTAATTTGATGTAGTCCCATTTGTTTATTTTCTATGTTGTTTTCCTTGCCCTAAAACATATATCAGCAAAAATATTGCTATGTGAGATTTTACTGCCTGTGTTTTCTTCAAGGGGTTTTATGGTTTTCTGACTTACATTTAAGTCTTTTATTCATTTTGAGTTTCTTCATGTGGATGGTGTGAGTTGACAGTCTAGTTTCTTTCCTTTCTTTTCTTTCTTTGTACCACTCCAGTTTTCCCAACATCATTTATTGAAGAGACTGTCTTTGCTGCACTGTATGTTCTTGCTCCTTTTGTCAAATATCAACTGACCATAAAGGCATGGGTTTATGTCTGGGCTCTCTGTTCTGTTCCATTGATCTATATGTCTGTTCTTATGCCAGTACTAGGCTGTTTTGATTACAGCCTTATAGTATAGTTTGATATCAGGTATTGTGATACCTCCAACTTTGTTGTTCTTTCTCAGGATTGCTGATGCCATTTGGGGTCTTCTTTGGTTCCATATAAATTTTTGGAATATTTGTTCTAGATCTGTGAAATATGCCATTGGTACTTTAGTAAGAATTGCATTGAATCTATAGATTTCTTTGGGAAATGTAGACATTTTAATGATGTTAATTCTTCTGGTCCATGAACATGGTATATGCTTCCCCTTTCTTGTATCTTCCTTAGTTTCTTCCTTCAATGACCTAGAGTTTTCTGAGTGCTGGCCTTTACCCTTGGTTGAATTTATTCCTAGGTACCTGATTTTCTTTTGTTGCAATAGTAAATGGGGTTGATTTTCTTTAGTTTCTCTTTCTCATAGTTCATTATTGGTAAAAAATGCCACTGATTTCTGAGTATAGATTTTGTATCCTGCTACTTTGCTGAATTCATTTTTATGTCTAGTAGTTTTTTGGTGGCATCTTTGGGGTTTTCTATATACAATATCATGTCTGCAAATAATGAGAGTTTTACTTCCTCCTTTTCACTTTGGATGCCTTTTATTTCTTCTTCTTGTCCAATCTCTATGGCTAGGACTTCCAGAACTATATTAAATTAGAATGGTGAAAGTGGACCTCCTTATCTTGTTCCTGATCTTAAAAGGAACACTTGTAGTTTTTGCCCATTGAGAATGATGTTGACTATAGGTTTGTCATACATGGCCTTTATTATGTTGAGGGATGATCCCTTTATTCCCACTTTGCTGAGAGTTTTTATCATAAACAGTGCTGGGTTTTATTGAATTCTTTTTCTGCATCTACTGATATGATCAGGTACAATAAAAAATGGCAATAAATAAGTGCCTGTCTATAATAACCTTAAATGTAAATGGATTAAAAACTCCAACCAACAGACATAAGGTAGCCAAATGTATAAAAAACATGACCCATATATATGCTGTTTACAAGAAACCAATCTCGGAAGAAAAGATTTTTACAGGCTGAGAGTCAAGCGATGGAGGAAAATATTCCATGCAAGTGATTTTAACACTCTCCCACCCTTGCCCCACTTCATCAGTGGATAGCTCTTCCAAACAAAATATCAACAAGGAGATGGTAACATTAAATGACACCCTAGATCAAATGGATTTATTTTATATTTACAGAACATTTCATCCCAAAGCAGCAGAATACACATTCTTCTCAAGTGTGCATGGATCATTCTCAAAGACAGACCACATGTTAGGTTACAAAAGAAATCTTAACAAATTCAAGAAGGTTAAAATCATATAAAGCATTTTCTGAAATTACAATAGCATGAAATAAGAAATCAACCCCAATAAAAACACTCAAAAACACCCAAACACATGAAAGTTAAATAGCATGTTATTAAATAATAAATGGGTTATCAATGAGATAAAAGAAGAAATGAAAATTACTAGAAACAAATGAAAGTGAACACAGAACAACCCAAAATCTATGGGACATGGAGAAAGCAGTCCTGAGAGGGAAGTTCATAGCATTACTGACATACCTAAAGAAACAAAAAAATCTCAAATAAACGATCTAACCCTACACCTAAAAGAACTAGAAAACAGCAACAAATAAAGCCCAGAGCAAGTAGAATGAAGGAGACAATCAATATCAGGGCAGAAATAAACAACATATAAGGTCTCTCTAGAGAGTATCCAGCCATGTAATATGGTAAATAGAGACATTTATTGAAGAAGATACAAGCTACAATAAACATTGTACATAAAACAATGATGCCTCAGTCCCCTTCAAAATAGGCACCCTAGGACCTCACACAGTTCTCCCAGTTGCCATCAGCTGCCCTGTCCTATTTTTCTGAATCTCATCAACAGTCTGAAATCTTTTCCCTTTCTAAGGTAATCTTAGTTTTGGGAAAAGCCAGAAGTTGCAGGGTGCCAAATGTGGGCTGCAGGGGGTCTGAATCACCAGGGTGATTTGATGTTTTGCCCCAAAACTCCATATGAAACATGATACATAAAAGTAGGCATATTGTTGTGGTAAAGCTGCCAATCACCAGTAGCCCATAGTTGTGGCCTTTTAAGTCATCTGAGTAGTTTCTGCGGAGGACTGTTCAAGCTTAACACAAAATTTGATGCAGATATGTTGCTCTACTTGCTCAGTCATATTGAATGTGACAGCCATAGAGTACGCATGCTCACTCAATGGCGTCTACCACTCCCAATGACTAGTACAGTGAAGTTGTCATTGTTCACACATGAGCATTCCAGTCCACTCTCCTTGGCTGCCAGGTTACATTGATGTCACACAAACCATTCTTGTTACATTAACCATGGCTGGACTTTTCCCTGACCAACCTCATAGAGACTAAATAAACAGCACAGAAGATCAGTAAAACCAGGAGCTGGTGCTTTGCGAAGATAAAGATGGAGAAACCTTTAAGCAAACTCATCAAAGAAAAAACAGAGGACCCAAATAAGTAAAACCAGATATGAAAAAGGTGAAGTAATCACTGATATCACAGAAATACAAGAGACTAAGAAATTACTATGAACAATTATATGCCAAGAAATTGGACAAACTGAGTGAAATGGAAACATTTCTAGAAACATACAATCTTCTAACACCAAATTAAGAAGAATCAGAAAACCTGGATAGAATGATAACAACAAATGAAATTGAAACAGTAATCAAAAGCTCCCAGCAAACAAAAGTCCTGGATCGTATGGCTTCACAGGAAAAATTTACCACCCATTCAAAGAAGAGTTAACACCTATCCTCAAATTATTCCAAAACAATTCAAGAGGAGGGAAGACTTCCAAGCTCTTTTTACAAGGCCAGTGTTATCCTAATTCCAAAGCCAGATGAAGATACAACAAAGAAGGAAAACTACAGGCCAATATCCCTGATGAATATAGATGCTAAAATCCTTAACAAAATATCAGTGAACCATCTAGCAATACATTAAAAAGATCATACCTCATGATCAAGTGGGATTTATCCCAGGGATACAAGGTTGGTATAATATTCACAAATCAATGGACGTGATATGTCACATATGCAAAAGCGTGTTTGTGGATACACATGACTTAATACCAATGTGAACCTCAGGCACTATTCAGTCTTCTTCCGGAAGCTTTGGAGGCAGGGGGCGATGGGAAAGCAAGGAAGCTTAGAAGCACAAATCGGCACAGGGTTGTATAGCCCTGATCAAAGCTTGGGAAGAATGAAGGCATCTTCCTCAGCAGGCTGTCTCTGATGATCCCTGGATGAATCACCACGGAAAAAATTGATTTTTGTAGAGCACCGGACATGTAATCAGTAGGAAAATCTTTCCCTTTAGGGTATTTTCATTCAGTAAATATTCATCTGCTGTGACTTTCTCAGGAGGGGATGACTCTGTAAAAGGTGTGGGTGGGTCTGGGTCGGGGGCGGAGGAGGGTCAGGATAGCTAGCCTGCTGGGGCGGCTACCTGGAGCCAGGTAGCCGAGTTCATCTCCTCTGCAGCCAGGGCAGCGAGGCCTGCAAAGGAGGAGGCCAGAGGGCCTGGAGTGCTTTGGCTCTCCCCTCACTTAAGTGGGACAGCTAACATCAATTGTCTGATGCGCCTTTATGCTGGATCTCGCTGCTGAAGAAATAATTTTGTGGAATGTGCCTAAGAAAGTCTGACTAGTGGGTCCCCGTGGGAAGGAAGAGGGGTGAGGAGGTGCTAAGGAAGACGATGTAGCCTTTTCACTGTATGCCTTTCTGTAATGAATAACATATAGAAGTGTTATTTTTGAAAAATGTCAAAAACATTTTCTCATCAGTGGGATTTTAGGCCAATTCGTTTTTATTTTTCTTTATTAAAAAATGATTAAATGTTATTACAAAATCAATGTAGCTACTGCACCTCTAAGATTTCCAAGACAGCACTGAGTCTGAATATGCCTTCCCTTTGGTCACATACACCATAGAAATGCCCCAGAAATTCTGACAGTATGTTGGAAACTAAATTTCCTTATCTAACTGGAAATAGTGCCAAATCTCAAATCAGACCTCAGTTCCCAGTTTCTAGTAAATAAAATATATTCAATGTTTTCATGTCTAGTAAGAACATTCCTCTTTTTCCTTTCCTCTCCCAGATGCCCAGAATAGTGATACATTATATTTTTTCCAGGAATCAGAGGTTGCAAACATGCCTTTCCAGTGCTGTGGAAGCCTGCCTATCCACACACTTAAGAAAGTGGTTTACTGAGCACTAGGAACACCCTGGGGTACCCACTGCATTCAGACATGGGGGTTCACTTCCTGAGTTGTCCTCAGTTCTAGATCCTACTGAGGCCTGGCCTCATCTACAGCCACTGGTTTCTATTCCTGTTCCAGAATTTTATCTTTTCTATGGCCCTTCATCTTATCACTTCTGGCTCTCCCAAAGCAGAGGCAAGATAGTCCATTGATGGCATCGTTAGAGCTTCTGGATCAAGCGTCTCCTGAAGGCAGGCCTATTCATATATGTTGTTACAAAGAAATAAATTCCCCTTTTTGTTTAAAAGTAGTCAAGTTCGTTTTTTTAGTGTAACAGATAGGTTAATAAGTGGTAGGCTGTGCTGAAGGCCGTCCTGGGTCTGCCCCAAAAGGCTTAACGAGGATCTTTATATCTCCTCCCCACTGCTGGCTCCAGGATTCCATGAGAAACCAGCAGCCTCAGGTCACAGACATGACAATTCCATCCTGCCACCAGCCTCGCTCAAGCCCCTACCCTCTACACCCTCCTCTGGCTTCTTGACTAGTGGGTGGGGTCCCCCACCCTCCAGATGACAATCGCCCACCGTACCCTTGATGAGATTGGTCAGGGAGACACAGGGAAGTGAGCCTGGGCTGGGGAGTAATGAACTCACTGTGGGGAGCGAGGCAGTGGCTGACAGGCCCCCTAAGTGACACAGGGAAAGAAAGCAAGTTGCCCATGGGTTGATTTCTCAACAGAAGTTCTTCCTCCTGAGCTATATCTGTGGGACCCGCAGTTCTGAACCCAAGGCCTTCTTTCCTACAGTTGAGCAACAGGGAGAAAGACAGCCAGAGGCAGTGCAGCTGCTCGGACACCATTTGTTACTATTTAGGAAAGGTGAAAGCAGGCGTATTCTACGACCCAGCAATTCCACTGCAGGAATAAACCCTGGAAAATGCATGCATATTTGCACCAGGATATGCTTGTACATAACCAAGAATGCTCATTGCAAGTGTTGCTCATAGTAGTCAAAACCTGGAAACAACCCAAATGTTTATCGGTAGAAGTGTGGATAAATACACATGGCATATCCATGCAGTGGATAAAATCTGCACAGCTGTAAAGATACTGGACGGCTACACATGACACCATGGATGAATCTCATAAGCATAGCTGATCAAAAGAAGCCAAACTCACAAAACCCCCTAAACACTTCACTCATATGAAGCTCAAAGCAGGCAATAGTTTTATTATTTATTTTTTAGGGGTGTGAACTTAGGTGGTAAAACTAAAAGGAAAAGAAGTAGAGACCACAAAATCTAAAGGAGAGGGAGGGTGTGATTAGGTAGGGACATGCAGGGGACTTCGGAATATTGACAATATTTCATTTCTTGATGTGAGTGGTGAGTGTGTTGGCCTTTGTTTTATAGTTACTTATTATAACCTATAATATTCTACATACTTTTCTGTATGGTGTTGATTTTCATCATTTAAAAGGTGGAAGGGGGGGAGGGCCTCATTTTAACAGACAATTAAAAGAGGGTCTCACCCTCTGATGCTCTCTGATTCAGAATCTACTATATCGCCCCAGAAGAGTGATGTCCTGCTTGGTCCTCATGTCCCTGCCCTGCTCCTGGGTCACCCATCCCTTTGGAATCAGCTCCAAGGCCTCAAGTGCTGGCAGAAGCAACCTATCCTTGACTAAGCCTGAGTCAGCCATCCCTGATTGCGTCTTCTGGGTTCTTGTCCTTCTGAGGATGTAATTGAGCATGCTCTGTGGGGAGACAGTCTGTAATGAATTTCCTAGGATGGAAATAGGATGGAAATAAACCTAGTTGTTCCATATTGCTGATGAGAATCATAGCTCAGAGTTTGCTCTGATATGCCTGGACCTGGGCTGGTGTCTGACAGGCACATCTCATGTCCAATTTCCTTCTCCTTCTCCTCCTCTCCTTCTTCCTCTTCTGCTCAGGGCACTGCTGTGCATGCCAGCTCTCTGAGTTAGATAGGAGGGCTGTGTTTCGATCAGGTACCCTCTCACTAAGACCATCTCTGAGCTCGGAGTGTTTGTCTCCACAGCACTTGGCATGCAGCCTGGCACAAAGCAGGTGCTCAGTGACTGGCTGGTATTAGGTGGTCTTTGCACCCTGACACTGGGGCTGAGAAGGCCACTGTACCCGAGGGGAACCTTGAGTGAGTTTTCTCGGAAGCCTTCAGGAGCTTTGTTCAAAGCACGTGAATCCCTGTGTGTAGGGACCGGGGGTGAGGAGGCTACAGTTGGAAAGATCATAGTGTCTGGGATGTGGGCCACCTGCTGACTTGCTGTGCAAATAGAAGCTTGGACTTCCCTCTACCTTTCCCTTCTTTGTCCCCAGCAAGGCAGAAACCTTGTATTCACCTCCATTACCAGCAATTTGTAGCAGTTCATCAAAGCAGTCAAGGTGGCCAGAACCAACCAGGAGATGGTGGCATGCTGAAGATTTCTAGCAACAGATCCCTTGATACCTTCACCCCAGTCTAGAGCGTGCATTGCAGGCAAGGGACCTACAGGAACAGGGCACAGAGAGGTGAAAGGAATGGAGGACTTGGTTGCTGCCCTCTTGCCCACCCACCTGCCTGAAGTCTCCTTTTCCTCTCCTTGGCCTCAAGGTCACTGCTCTCTGGGCCTGGGGATACAAAAACTCAGCTCAAGTCAGGGGCCTTCCCTTCAGATGAAGCTGGTAAGTTCCTGGGAAACAAATACTCTTGATGAGACCTGAACTTGGAGAAGGCTCAGAGCAGCAGAGGCAGCCTGCAGTAAAGAGAAGGATGTAGGGACAGGCAGGAGGAAAAGTCAGAAGGAGCATCCATCACTACTTCAAATAGAAGCCTGTTTGTGGTGCAATGAAATCACCGTATATGGCCTGTGGGGAAATTCTCTGCAAGGAGCTGCGTGCAAATAGGTCAGCAAGTAATGGCAAAAATATGCAGCCAAATGGAGGTGCCTATGCAGAGTTTCCGTGTCTCCAAGGACTGAGTAAACTTCAGGAAGCCACGAGGTCTCAGGGCTTCATGCCACAAAGGACAGAGGACAAGCTCCCTCTGCCTCCCTGACTAGCCTGCTGTCTCCTGCTTGTCCCCTCCTCACCGGGACCCACTCTGAATCTGCCCAGCGTCCCTGCTCCCTGTTGCTGAGACTAGTCAGGGACTCGGAGATTGCCTGAGACTCTTTCTGGTGACTAATGCAGTACTTGAACAGGAAACAGACTGGAAAGGGCTTAGGAGGAGCTATAAATAGCCCACGTCCTAAAAAAAACTAACTTGGAAAGAAATGGAATGAACGCACTAGAAGGAGAAGAAGATCGCAGGCTCCCAGCGAGACCAGCCATTTCTTCTCAGAAATGAACTTTTCTTCTAGATGGAGCCTCACCTGTCCTTGAAGGAGTCAACTCTACCTACCATATGCCCTGCTCCACCCTGGGGTTGACCAGCAAGCTCAGCCCATCTGCCAATACCATGCGCTGAGCTGTCTGTGGATCTGGGGTTCAAGTCTTGTGGGGATCATGTGAGGATGTGTGTGTGTGTGGTGGTGGGGTCACTGAGGCTCAGGGCTCCAGGACTATGAACGGTCTCTTTGTTGGGGGAAGTAGAGAATTGAGAAAGTGTCAGAATAGCCTTCTGCTTGCCTCAGTTTTCCTCTGTCCACCAGGCTACAGCAATCCTCTCCCGTGTTGCACTCAGTGAAGGAAGGGAAAATAAGGTAGGGAACTAGGATTGGATTGAATGACGTGTCAGTAGACTAGGGTTCTAATACCAGCCAAGGACTCCTTTGCTGAGTAACTTGAAGCAGACACTCAGCTTCACTAAGACTGTTTCATTTTCTGTAAGATGGAGAGGTTGGTCTAGTTCAGGAAAGTTTGACTCATTCTAAAAATTTTTTTTCAAAGCTGTATGACATTTCTCCAAGGGAAATCACAAGAGAGAGCAGAGCTGCCCTGGTTAAGATGGGCACCTCGCACTTATACATACCACTCCCCTCATGGTAGCTGCTGAGAAGCCACCTCAGAAATGCAGGGCTTCACAGAGCACTGTCTGGAAACCACTGGACTAGAGAGGGCTGGCCATTCGAAAGCTCCTCCTAGTGGCCCCTTTTCTCCTTACCTCCA
>PVKM010024558.1:0-20430 GCA_004027735.1 Carollia perspicillata
GTCTTCTCTGGGCCTTATTTCCCCAACTCTGGGCTAGATGGCTAGGCTTCAAGCATAAATGCCTTGTAATTGCACATATTTCCCTACTGCAGAGCCACATCTCCTATTTCTAGCTGACCCAAGCACAACTGTGGTCACATAGGCCAGTGTCACTTGGAAGATCGTCTGATTAATAGTTCTCATCTGGAGGCCGTTGTCTTCTGTTTTTCTCCTGCAGTGAAGCAGAGATGGTTCCTGCCATCAAGCCTCCCCGTGAAGAGTTCCTGAACAGCCGAATGCTGATGCCCCAAGACATCATGGCCTATCGGGGTCGGGAGGTGGTGGAGAACAACCTGCCGTTGAGGAACCCCCCTGGGTGTGAGAGCAGAGCCTTTGCCCCCAGCCTGTACAGCGGCCTGTCCACGCCGCCAGCCTCTTACCCCGTGTACAGCCACCTCCCCGTCAGCAGCTTCTTCTTCTCCGATGAGGAGCTGCGGGATGCCCGGATGCCCGTGGCCAACCCCTTCCCCAAGGAGCGGGCCCTCCCCTGCAACAGTGCCCGGCCAGTCCCAGGGGAGTACAGCCGGCTGGCCATGGAGATATCCCCCAGTGTGTGCCACAGCAACATCTACTCACCCAAGGAGGCGGGCCCGGAGGATGCACGGAGTGACATGCACTACAGTGTGGCCGATGGCCCCAAGCCGGCGGCCCCCTCAGCCCGGAATGCCCCGTACTTCCCCTGTGACAAGGCTGGCAAGGAGGAAGAGAGGCCTTCCTCGGAGGATGAGATTGCCCTGCATTTCGAGCCGCCCAATGCACCCCTAAACCGGAAGGGTCTGGTTAGTCCACAGAGCCCCCAGAAGTCTGACTGCCAGCCCAACTCGCCCACAGAGTCCTGTAGCAGCAAGAATGCCTGCATCCTTCAGACCTCTGGCTCCCCTCCAGCCAAGAGCCCCACCGACCCCAAAGCCTGCAACTGGAAGAAATACAAGTTTATTGTACTCAATAGCCTCAACCAGAATGCCAAACCAGAGGGGCCCGAGCAGGCCGAGCTGGGCCGCCTTTCACCTCGAACCTACACAGCCCCACCGGCCTGCCAGCCACCCATGGAGCCTGAGAACCTTGACCTCCAGTCCCCAACTAAGCTCAGCGCCAGTGGGGAGGACTCCACCATCTCACAGGCCAGCCGACTCAATAACATTGTCAACAGGTGATTTTACAGGCCATCCAGGCCCGGGCTCAGGGGGTCGCCTGGCAGGGTCCCAGGGTCACTTCTTCTGGTGGGTGCAGGGGCTGTGTTATTGTCTTGCCTGAGATGCTTCCACTAGACGTATGGAATAAGTGCCTAATGATTGAATTAACCTAAGTAAAGAAGGATATTAAGCAGCTGAATATTTTTTCATAGCCAGTGAAAGAATTCCCTTCTACGGTAGCGGGGCATTCCCTGTGGTTTTGGCGTGGCCGGGGATGTTCATTCTGGCTTTGGACTGAGGGAGGCTGCAGACTGCAGTGCCGAGGGGAAGACACTTAGTCCGGGCATGGGCACCAGGGGAGGGCTCTACCCTGCCCCAGTTCCAGGTGCTAAGGCCCTTCCCTTCCGCCCACAGGTCCCTGACGGGTTCCCCCCGGAGCAGCAGCAGCGAGAGCCACTCGCCGCTCTACCTGCATCCCCCCAAGTGCACGTCCTGCGGCTCTCAGTCCCCACAGCACTCGGAAATGTGTCTCCACACTGCTGGCCCCACGTTCCCCGAGGAGATGGGAGAGACCCAGTCTGAGTACTCAGACTCCAGCTGTGGTGAGTCCCCTCCCACCCCCCCCCCCGCACCCCCCCACCATCCCCTGGCCAGGGAGAAGGCTGGCCCCTGCCTCGACTCTGCAGGGTTGGTCTTACGTTTTATTGATGCTGTTGTCACTGATTGGGAGAAACTTGTGATTGGAACTTCATCAGCACCAGCTGATCGCCCCACTCTTGACCTCCTAGGGGACTAGGCTCACCAAAGCAGGAGATGGGGTGTTATTGTTAATCTGGGGTAACAGAGAATGACCAGACAGACTTTTCAGCATCACTGCAGAAAAGGTAGCTTGTGGGCTGGCTGTAACTCCCAGAGATTCTCAGCCCCCCCAGACCTAAACTTCTGGTGTGGAATCTGTGCACATGTTACTGCCCCTGCGAGGCTGTCCCCCCCTCCCGTAATGGGGAGCATGTGAACTGATGGATTCCTGCATGTCCTGTAAGTCCTAGTGAGCCTCTGGAACAGAGTGGGCATTCAGTAAATGTCAGCTGAATTAGATTAGTTAACCTAAATTATTCCATTGAAATTTCTGGATAGGCTGTGTTTGACATCCCCAGTTTTTACCAGATGAAAAAGTCTATGTTTTCTTGCATCTCTAGCTGCAGTATGATATAGGGCTGAGCCAGTACGATGTGTCTTCTTCAAATTGTTACAACGGGAAAAAGTTACACTGAGAAGTCTGGCACAGGGTCGTGGACCTGTAGTTGAGAGAACAGGGATTGTCCCCGCCAGTCCCCCGGGGTCATTTGCCTTTGGCCTGCACTCTGCTTCCTTCTCTCTGGGCCTCTGTTTCTACTTCCACCATCATCTCTGTTCTCCCCATCTCACAGAAGTGTTTGGGAGACAGGAAATGCAGATCGGTGCAAGGGTGGCTGTGTTTGTCATTCATCTTCCCAATGACTTCAAAGTATCATTGCATTTGATTCATATCTTACATTCCTGTGATGCTTTGTGTCTTATCATGTGCTCCTATGAAGCAGGTAGAACAGGGGTTCATTATCCTGATTTTGGAGATAGAGACACAGACAGAGGCTCAGGGACTTGAAAGGTCTCGCTGAGGGCATGTGGATGCAAATAAGACTGTGCATTGATAGGAGAAGTAGTTCACAGTGCTCTCCAGCAAAGGAAGAGCCCCCCCGAGCTTTCCTCCAGCTGGTCTTGGCCATATGGGTACCTGCTGGTTTGAGCTTCCCTTCTGTACCTTAATATTCAAATCTGTCTCCGTTCTCCTTTGTGACTGAGACTGTAAATGCTAAGGAAAACAGAATTCCCACAGGTCCTTTGCTCGGGGCTCCCATGTATGTTGGGTGGGCAGGGGCACGGGGGGGTGGATACAGAGGTGAGGGGGCCTTGGAGCCCTCCCTCCCTCCCTCATGCTGACGTTGGTGTCCCCTCCCGCCCTCTGACAGAGAATGGGGCCTTCTTCTGCAATGAGTGTGACTGCCGCTTCTCTGAGGAGGCCTCCCTCAAGAGGCACACGCTGCAGACCCACAGTGACAAACCCTACAAGTGTGACCGCTGCCAGGCCTCCTTCCGCTACAAGGGCAACCTCGCCAGCCACAAGACCGTCCATACGGGTATGGTCCTGCCCCACCCCACCTGAGCTCGCCAAGGTCACTGGGGTCAGGAAAGGGAGAGGATCCCAGAGAAAGCAGTCTGGGGGCTTCGTACCTGGTGGGGTGAGGCAGAGAGCAGGCCCTGTCACACCTTCGCTTAGTGACTCGTCCTCTCCCTGTATTCTCTGTCTTTCCTCTGAGTTGCTCTGTCCTGTTTCTCTACTCGCGCTGGAGTCAGAAAGTGTTAATCCCATTGTCAAGGGGGAGAAACTAAGGCTGAGAGACACAAAGTAGAGTTGGCCTTTGTAAAGCCACAAAGAAGAAAACTAAAGGCCTCTTGATTTCCTCTAAGGGCGTATTCCTTATCAACTCACATTCCTTTACCAGGTAGCCTCTAATAACCTGATTGTTGTCCAGAGTTGACTCCCTTTTGGTATTTTAAATGGCTCCTTTATCCCAGAAACTTTCCATGAAGGAAGGCACAGCCCTTCTGTTGGTTTCCTCTGTCTGAGCATCTACTCCAACTCAGGCTCCGCCTCTCTGCAAATGGAATCCAGCTGTAGTTGCCCCAAGCGGAAAAGTATGTTTGTTCTCAAAGAGAGAAACTAGAGCAGCCCGATTGTATCTCCCTGCTCAGTGGGTTGACTACTGAATGAGTCTTATCCAAGCGAAGAGCTAGAACAGCCTTTCCGGATCATCTAAATTTGCCCCTCTGGTTCCAGAGAGGGAAACTGAGGCCCAGAGAAGGAGAGTGACTTTTCCAAGTCCCACTGTTAGATAATCCTAATGACAAAGCTGGTCCAAGGCTTCCTGGAACCTTGCTCCCCTCCTGCCCCACAGCATCGTGTCTACTTTGCTTCTTGACTTTGACCAAGGGATGCTGGTGTATGTGTCGGGGGCAGTGGGCAGGCCAGGATTCAGGGGTCCAGGTCCTCTGTTTGACATCTTCCAAAGGACAGAAAGTCAAAAGGCAGCTTGCTTTGAAACCCAGGGGCCAGAGACCATGGTGACCTCTGCTGAATGTAGCTATCCTTTTTCCCTTTCTCTCGGTAACAGGTGAGAAACCCTATCGTTGTAATATCTGCGGGGCCCAGTTCAACCGGCCAGCGAACCTGAAAACCCACACTCGAATTCACTCTGGAGAGAAGCCCTACAAATGCGAAACCTGCGGAGCCAGATTTGTACAGGTGAGCAGGGGGCGTGGGGAAAGAACCCCTCAACTTCTGCATGCGGCTGCTGAAGGGTGTACAGCTGACCCTGACAGAGCCTCTCATGCTTTGCTCTTCTCTCCAGGTGGCCCACCTCCGTGCCCATGTGCTCATCCACACTGGCGAGAAGCCCTATCCGTGTGAAATCTGTGGCACCCGTTTCCGGCACCTTCAGACTCTAAAGAGCCACCTGCGGATCCACACTGGAGAGAAACCCTACCATGTAAGGGAGCCTTTGTGGCTACTGGCTGAACTGGGAGGAGCAGGGAGGTGGAGGGGTGGGGTTGCAGAACTGTTTGCTCCGATCTCAAGCAAACAGCAGGATGATCACTGAACTGATCATCATAGACCTGGATTTGGGCCTGATTTCCAAAGACAACCTGCTGGACCTTGGCCCGGGTCTCAGTTTGCTCATCTTTAAAGTTGGGATATTGGGCTAGGTGATCTGGGCCTTGGGGAAGAGGTCTGGACTATGGATACAGAGGTGGTGGAGTTATTCATTTATTCCACAAATGTTTATTGGGTGCTTAGAACACTCCTCTGTGCTGGGCTTGATGTCTATTTAAGAGGACCTAAGGAGTTTCAGAAGGAGCAGCCATAGAAGTAGGAGAACCTGGAGGAGGTGGTGATACAAAACAAAGCAGGGGAAAGGTCATTTCGAGAGGGAGCAGGGGCCAGCAGCCAGATGCCGGGATCGTTCATCAGAATCACGGTGCTCCGGAGCACCAAGAACAAACTAATGAATGGTTAACCCATACCACAGATGTCAGCAGCAAAGTGTGCTTATTTCCTTTGGCTTGTTTATTGGTCCTTGAGTAAAAATCTTGCTATGTGCTCTTGGGCAGCATTGATTATTCCCTCAGTAACTTAATTTCCTCAGCTGTAAAATGGGCCCATACTAGGACCTCCCCACAGAGCTGTCATATTCAGGTAATGAATTTGCTAAAGTGTGCAGGGTGGTACTTGGCATATAGTAGGAGGACGGTAAACATTTGCTATTATAATTATTCACTAGAAGTTTAAATGCACATGATGTCCAGGTTAAGTGTGACCTGCAGAGCATATGGATTCAGTCCCTCAGAAGGGACAGCCAGGACCCAGACAGAGAGATGACCTGCCCAGGACACACTGCGGAGGATGGCGTAGATGGGACCCGTTTCTCCTAAGACCAGGGCTCTTCCCGCTCACTGCCCCACCCACTCTATTATTTCTCTAAATTTACTTCTGTTTTAACTTTCTAGAACAGGTGCAGAGTGGGGTGTGGAGTCCCCATGAGCTCCCGTTTTCCCTGTTGTTAGCGTTTCACGTTGGAAACATACAGTTGTCACAACTAGTGACCGAATCCCGATACGTTGTTATGAACAAATCCATGCTTTATTTGGATTTTCTTACTTTTTACCTCAGTTGTCCTTTTTCTATTCCAGAACTGTGTCCTGGTTACCCCAATTAGTCATTCATTTCACTTTTAAGTAACTTTGCCACTAAAACTGTGACCATCCATCCATCCATTCAGTCAGTCAAAGCAAGAAATAGCTCTACTTGTTGATGGATGCCTTGTTAGCTTACTTAAAGTGTACACACTTAAGAAGGAATAGAACTGCACTTTGAAGGTGTGTCTTAGATTCTATAATTTTCATGAATTCAGACTTCTTGCAGACTTCTTTAATGCATAATTGCCTAAGGGGTATATTCTACTAGATACTAGGAAGGTTATAAAGTTTAGTAAAAAGTGGTCACTGCCCTCAAAGCATTTCCCTCATGATAAGGGAAGGCTAGAAATCTTACAGAAGTTCAAAGGAAAAAGGGATTCTTTTCATTCTAGAGATTCAGGGAAGCCTTAATAATGAGGAGAGTTTACATCTGAACTGCATTTTTGAATAAGACTTGAATTTGTGGAGTTAATTAAGTCAGGGAAACACAGCTCACGCCGGAGAAAAATATGAGCAACATTTTGGAAAGCAGGGATGGGACATTTGCACAATACTTCCTGGTCCCTTAACAGAAGGCAGGATCCAGATGGGTTCTTATCCCGGCCATGGAAAGGGAAGAGCTGCCTGATTGCTCGCAGGGAAAAGTTCCTTCTCTGGGCCTGACATGTTTCTCGGGTTGATGACAGCTAACGGTTTGCTTCTGGTTTTCCTTCAGTGCGAGAAGTGCAACCTGCATTTCCGTCACAAAAGCCAGCTGCGTCTTCACTTGCGCCAGAAGCACGGAGCTATCACCAACACCAAGGTGCAATACCGCGTGTCTGCCACCGACCTGCCCCCGGAGCTCCCCAAAGCCTGCTGAAGCATGGCGTGTTGACGCTTTCCATCCGAGCCCCTTCTCAGACAGAACCTGCCCAAAGGAAACTGTAACACTTTACGATGTTCATCCCATGACGTAGTGCCTCTTTCATCCAGTAGTGCAAATCGTAGCTGGGCGCGGGGGTGGGGGGAGGGGCGTGGGGACCGGGAGCCTAGGCAGCTCCCCTTCCCCCACTGCCGTCAAACATTAAGAAAATAATACTGCTTCTTCTCCTATGTGTAAGGCGAACCATGTCAGCAAAAAGCAGAGTCATTTTGTATATCAAAGTGGGGGAGTATGCAACAGTTCTGACTTGACCTAGTCTGCAAAATGAGGAATGTGTACGTTTTGTGGGAACAGATGTTTCTTTTGTATGTAAATGTGCTTTCTTTTGAAAGAAGAAACTTAGGTATGTTATCAAACAGAGGGCTTTAATTTTTTTAACCAAAGGTGAAGGAATATATGGCAGAGTTGTAAATATATAAATATATATATAAAATAAATATATATAAACCTAAAAAAGATATATTAAAAATATGAAATTGTGTTAAAGGCTCGATTTTGTATCTGCAGGCAGACACGGATCTGAGAATCTTTATCGAGAAAGAGCACTTAAGAGAATATTTTAAGTATTGCATCTGTATAAGTAAGAAAATATTTTGTCTAAAATGCCTCCGTGTATTTGTATTTTTTTGCAAGTGAAGGTTTACAATTTACAAAGTGTGTATTTAAAAAAAGAACAAAAAAAGCTGCAGAAGGAAAAATGTGTAGTTTTGTTCTAGTTTCCAGTTTGTACATACCTATACAGCGTGTCCTACGGTGCCTTTTTCATGGAAGTTTTCCACGATGGACGAGCGTGCCATCCCTTTCTGAAGTGTAGGCAGACACAGGGACTTGGAGTTGTCACTAACTAAGCTCTCTTTGGAAAAGTTTGTCTCATCCATCACATTCTGCGTCATGCTTGTGTTGTAACTACTCCGGAGACAGGGTTTGGCTGTGTCTAAACTGCATTAACGTGTTGTAAAATATAGCTGTACAAATACAAGAATAAAATATTGAAAAGTCACGTCAGCTTGCTCAGGGGTCTTTCCTTGTGTTGGAATTGGGACTTGCGTGGATCTGGTTTCCTCTGCTCTTAACCAAGAGGGTGGTGCCTGTGGAGGGCAGCGGCTGCTGGCTGGGGCAGTCCTGGAAAGGCGGAGGCTGGGGCTTGCTCCTGGTAACTGGGCAGGGACCTGTGTTTGGCTTTTAGCACCAAGGTGGATCCCAGACCCCAGACCCTGCTCCTGAGGCGGTTTGGTGGGGATTTTGAATGGATCTCTCACCCCTGGCTCCTTCCTCTTTCTTTCCCCTCACCTCACACACCCACACTCAGAGCTCTAGGCTGAACTTTTCATGACTTCAGTTCCAGCCCCTCTGACACAGTGTCCGAGTCCTTTCCTTCTCTGGGCTTCGGAGAGTCTGCCCATTCTGGGACAGGAGAGGGTTCGCTTTGCTTCCTAGCTTCATAAACAATTTCTCTCTGCTTGGGTCCAGGGAGATGGAAGGAAGGTCTCGGCCCCAGCCATACATTTCTCAGCCTTGGTGTCTTGTTGGTGTCTGCTGAGTGGCTGACAAAGACCTGTAGACGCGGAAGCTTTATGAATGGCTGCTAGCCCAGCAAACCTCCATCCCCGCGAAAGTGTTCTTTATCACAGAACTCTGTGCTGGAGGCCAGCCTTCTCCTCCCGTGTACTGGGGTGAGTCATCATCCTCTGGGTCCCCTTCCCAACCTGCCCCGGAAGGGGACTAGATTTTCTAGATCACTTATGATTGCATGATTGAGACATAAATTCAACCTAACTTGCTTTGGCACTTAATTTTAGTTTACCTCAAAAAACCCCAAGGTTCAAGTTTGATTGATGGGACTTAAGAACAGTAAGGACAAGTGTGGTCCTGGCCCCTGGCCATGAGGAGAAAGTCCTTACACCCCCCCCCCTTCCCATTGCTACCTGGTGGTAAGGCATGGAGGTGCTGCAGAGCCTCTCCTACCCCCCCGGGCCCCTGGTAGGAGGGTGACACCCCTTGGCAGCGCCTTGGCCGTGCGCTCCGAGCACGTGCTGGGAAGCTTACGGGAGCTGACTACCCAAAGCCCCAGAGAGGGCCTCAGAAAGTCACACCACCCTCTCCCAGCCGCATGGCCTTCCAGCTCAGGTTTCCTTTGAAAATGACTTTAAAGGACTTGCCAGCTCAAGGCCTCAGCTCACCCTGCTCTTTGAAAAAGGAGAAAATGATCCCTCTGCTCCCATAGAAACTTGGCAAAAGAACTTAAAAAACAGACAGCTTCAGGAATGACAATTCACAGGCCTGAGGGAGGCTGGCCCCAGGGCCCCTTGGCTCCCTGAGGGAATCCGAGTTTGTTTACATATCATGGCTGTTTAATAAAGAGACTGGGGGCAGACCGTGTGGGCGGCTTCAAGTTCAAACAAAAGAGAACATCAAAGAGTAACTGTAGCTGATTGACGATCAATAATAAGTAAAAAGCAAACATCTCTAAACAGATAAGCTAGGGCAAAGGGAATATAAAATTTTTATTACGAAAGCTTGACGTGAATGCAACTTGTCACGAATACGTAACTTTCAAAACAGGGCGCCTGAGGTTCTTCTCTATGTCGTGGGATTTTTAAGGGAGAGGTTTCTCAGGACCAGGGCGGTGGTGGGAGGAGAGACCCAGAGAAGTGAGGTGGTTAGAATCAGGCAGAGCTGCTTAGAAGCTGGAAGGGATGATAAGGGTCACGTAGTCCAAATCCGAAAGGACCCAGGCAGGACGCAGGCAGGAACTGGCCTGGGGTCACCCACTGAACTGGGGCAGAGAGTAGAGGGCGGGCATCTGCTCTGTACCCCAACCTGAGAAAAGGAAGAGCAGATACAAATATTCCCACTTTAGAAAGAAGGAAACTGAGGCAGGGACTTGTCCAATGTCACACAGCCAGTAGTGGCCAGCTAGTCTGAGTTCACACAAGTGGTTGTTGCTGAAACCTCACTCGTGTTTTGTGAGGATCTCTCCTAGAAGTACTTGTCCTGAGCAGTGGTAGTAGCATCTTGCATCTGTGAGGTGCTGATGATTTTCAAAGCACTTTTGTATCAATGATCGCATTCAATTCTCACAGCCACCCCTCAGAGCAGGCGGTACAGGGGGGTGGGAACCACATGCCCACCTCAGAAACCCCAGGCTCAAGGCCGTGCCCCAAGAGTTACAACTGAACCAGGGGGCCATAAAAGCCTGTCAAACTGCACCTGCCCGCAGAAACCGTCCCACAGGAAGCTGCTTTGCCCTCAGACCCTGCTGGAGTCGGAACTCAGGCGGCCATAGTCCATATCATGTGACCCACTGCTCTGGCCATTGATTTCTCTCAGGGCGGACCCTGGATCCAAGGCCAGCCAATCACAGGCAGGCCTGTGGGCCTTTCTGTGAGGCATGTATAGTGCTGCCTAAATAAGGGGTGCTAATAAGCTGGGCCACTAAGATGAGGTGTCCTGGGAATTTTTAGTGGAATATGGAAACAACCAGCCAGTCCAGCGTCTCTCCAATGGCAGTCCTTTGCGATCCACCTTCATGATTTTGCTATAGCATCATACCTTGAATATCTATGTGCTATTTTTCTTTCAGTCAATTCACATTTTAGACATAGTTTCCCCAAGTATAAATTAAAGTAAATGGCATCCAGAATAAAAATGTTCATTCATGTGCCTTCTAGAAATTGTTTTGTATTCTACTAGAGACAGTTTGGGAAAACACCGAGAGAATTAGAATAAGGGAGAGAAGGCAGAGAGAAAGCTGACCCCTGGAGAGTAGCTGGGTTGTGGTGATGACAGGACTCTGCAGTGAGGTCCCAGGAGGAGGAAGCTTGGAACGAGAATGACTGTCCAGTATCAAGTTCTAGGAAGCTTTTCATTGATTGCACACTCTGGTCTTAGCTTTCTAGAAGATTCCAGCCCTCTTATAACCACTTCATACTAAAGTCCCTGCCTCTCCTCCTACACCTTGCACCACAGTTGGCATGGTCTGTGTGAGTCTGTTTCCCAGAACTGAAGAGTGCTGTTTACACAGGTGCCTGGGTCTCTGGGGAGGCTGCCATTGGAAAGACCCTCGCATTCTCTGAAATCGGGTCTAGGCTTCTCAGTAGTGGACGCTGAGGCATGCTGTGGTCCCTCTGAGGTGAGACAGAAAGTGGTCCCAAGATACTACAGCCACTTGGAAAGACAATTGCAGGCAGCTTCTAAGAGGCACGCAGGGGCCCGGTCCTGTTGGATGCAAACGACACAGCATCCAGGACCACACAGTTCAATGAAAGAGAAAAAAGCCTCCGTGATTACTAAGGAAGTCACCTCCTACAAAGACCGGCACCGAAGCAGGAGGGCCTTGGAGTCCAGGAAGGGGACTCGGGGATCTCAGAGCCCCTGAACTACTCTATACCCTAAATCCCGGGGTGAGCCTCTTGTCAAATAAGTCTGATTCATTCACCAGCAACGACTGGCTTCTCTGCACGTTTAAGAGACGCATTGCCTGGGTCTCTCCCCGCTTTTTGCATATCAAGCAGGCAGCTTGGTTAAATAACAAACAAGCTTAGAGTCAGCATCACAGAACATCATGACTCGGGGGCGCCTTAGCAATGATGATCTCGTTCTCCAAGTGAAGAAACCGGGCTAGAGGGGGAAAGGGACATGTTTAAAGAGTCACAACAAGATTTTTTTTTGAAGCGGTCTCCTGGCTCCCAATTGGGCTTGAAACATCGTCCCAGCCTTCAAGGAGCGAGGAGTCAAGTTGGGAAAACCAAACATGGACACATATAGAAGTAAAATCACAGAGAAACACAAAGAGATATAACACTAGCACTAACAACCGACATTCCTGAGGATTCGAGGGCTTCGGGAGGGGTGTGCTCCGAAGGGCAAGTCGTCTGCCAGGGCAGCACAAGACAGAGGCACCCCCAGCCTTTCGAGCACCGGCCCGCCCTCCTGTGGAACTGCAGTGCCTCCTTCCGTCAGGACACTGCTGTCCTCCTTGACGTCACCGTCGCCAGCAGGAGCCATCTCTCTGGAGGCGGTTCAGTTTGCCAGGGCTGCCAGAATGAGGCGCCACAAACCCAGTGACTCAGACAACAGAAATGTGCTGTCTCCCAGGCCTGGAGCCTGGACGTCGGCTCAGGGCATCCACTTCGTTCCTTGTGAGGACTGCGAGGAAGAATCTCGTTCCACTCTTCTCCCCCAGCTTCCGGCCGTTCACCGGCAATCCTCGGCACTCCTTCCCCGCACAGCACCACCTTGCTCTCTGTGGTCATCTTCTCCGGACATTCTTTTCCCCCTGTGTGCATGTCTCTGTGTCGAAATTCCCCTTTCTATACGGATACCAATCAAATTGGAGCAAGGCTGTCCTAATGACCTCATCTTAACCAATCAATCACACCTGTAACCACCCTAGTTTTCAAATCAAGTCACATTCTCAGGTGTGAGGCTGAGGACTTCAACATGTGAATTTGGGGGTGGAGGACACAGCCCCTCAGCAGGGGTTGTTCGTGGGAGAGGGGCTGGTGACATGCTCTCTGAAGTGGCCCCATCCTCACCTTTTCTTTGCACTTTGTCCCTGCTGCCAAAGGCAAAGGGAATTGAGGTTTGGAGGCTGGGCACTGGGCCTTGGGCACAGGGTCTCCATCGTCTTCACACCCACCCACAGAGAGGGGCCCGTTTGATTTCTCAGAGAGGAGGAGATGAAAAGCAGAGAGGCCAGTCACTTGGCTGAGGCCGGGTGTGCTCTCCTCTTTCCTTTCTAAGCTGTGTCTTTCATATCACTGGTGGGTCTCACCTTAGAAGAGCACCAGGGGACAGCGTAGCTACGCTCAGTGAGCAATACCACTTTGGTTACACAGAAGGGATCAGGGAGTGTTTGCACTTACCCTAGTAATGATGTAACCCAGCAGCTTTCTGCCATACGGTGCCTTTAAACATACTCCTGCCCGCTCCCCAGGTGACATTCACGTGCAGCCAGAGGCGAGAATCTCTAATCTAATCCAACCGCTTCAGTACAGGTAAAAGGAAGCCAAGTGACATTGAACAAAAGACATCCTACAAGGACTAGGACACCACTCTCCAAATACCTAAGCCAGTGTTCTTCCCGGTAAAATCACTGCTTTCCACTGCCATGATTTTCTATTCCAAGATACGTCAGTGCAGCCCCTACATGATCACCTTCTTCATATGTTCCCACGCCTCTAATCACTTCTTTGGTGTGACCCCAGGGAAGCTGAAGTTGGACCAAAGGGTAGGAATGATAAAAAGGCAGAGCTGAACTGAATAGAATCAAGGGTTTCCAAACAGGTGTTTAAGGGTGGAATGGGCTTTGAGCTTATCACTGAGGCGACTAGACAGAAGATTCACATCGAGTTGGCCATCATGTGGACTTGTGGGGAGGGGTGACTAAACGACGCTAAGGCCCTTTCAAGCTCGCTGATCTGTAAGATCCCAACCTGTTTACAAGTCGGTTTCGACCATGGGAGGAGGTCCAGAATACGGGTCTGGTGTGAATCTTGGGAGACAAGGGCGTGGTCTCAGGTTTCTGGGGCCATTCTGTTTAGGGTTGGACAGCTTCTGTGGCCTTGAACTGAGCTGCATTCCAGGGGTGGCCTGGGTCCACCCCCTTTTATCCCAGCACACCCTGGCTTGGGGTTTCACACACATCATTTCGTGAGAGTGGGACTGTACCTCTTCCCCCACTGTTTCTACCTGATGCTCCCTAACTCTAAGTCACACGGAGAAATGCATCATTTCCCAACCATACTGGCTTGGGTGGCCTTGTATCCACCATACCCGCTGCTCGGCATGTCCTTTTTCTCCAAGTTCCCCCCATCACCTCTACCCAGGAACTCCTTGAAGACTGGCCATCTGTGAATTTCCTCATCCTGAAAAACAATCTGTGCATGTTTGTTGAATGATGGAGTGACAGAGTGAGCGTGTGATTTAGGGTTCCAGTTGGATTTACAGTTCCTCTGGCAGCTGGGTTTTAAGAGGCAGCCCTACTGGTGCAGTGTAGGAAACAGCCACAAGGTGGCAGGGTAGGTCAAGCAGTGCAGGCTGCGGCGCCATTTGATCCGATTCCTGGGAAGTAAGAAGGTATAAACGGGGTCAATGCTATTTTTTTCTAGTTGTCCTCCAGTGCCTTTGTGCCTGTTCCCTTCCTATAACCCTCTTCTTCATCTCAGTGAAGCCATCCAACGGAACTGGCTGGTGGCCTTATGGGATGTGATTTGAGGTTCTTTGGCCCCAGAGTCTCTCCTTTGGAAACCTACTTGGGTGTGTAAATTTCCACTCTGAAAGTCATTCCTTTGAATTTCAGTTTTGCAGTTTTCCCTGGAAATGAGAGGGTCATATCTCAATTCTCAGACACAAGAGGCCATTCCCTAATAGAACCCTGGAGGGAGGCAGGAGCTTATGTGATGACAATAATAAGTATAACTAATGTTACAGATCACCGGTGGCTTTCATTTTCAAGAGGCCACTTAATCTTAACCACATTCTTGCCAGTTAAGGAAGTAAAAACGTCACTCGGTGGATGAAGAAACTGAGGTTCAGAGAGGAAGGCCTAAGGACACAAGGCTAGTAAGTGGCAAGGATGGGGATGAACATTCACCTTCTGACTTGCAGTCAAGGGCTCCACTAGCACGGATGACCTTTGTGCATCGGTAAATGAGTGAACAAAAAGATGCCCCTCTCTTCATGCACCCTGGTGCGTAGCTTTTTGACTGCACAACGCAGTCCATGAAGAGAGTTTAGGATTTCAGAACTGGAATTCTCTTTGAGTCAAAATCTCAGATTCTGAATACAGAGAGGGAGCCACCTGGGTGTGTCAGGCACCTCACCATCCATGTCACTGTGTTGCCCTGAGCTCCTGATGCTCGGTACCAGGTGTGGACTGGCTGCACCCCAGACACCTCTCCTTCAATCCTGCAGGGTGTTCCCTAACTTCTCCTCTGCTGATCATACTCAGTGACCCCGGGTAGTTGTGGGGAAGAGGGGGGTGGTATCATCCAATCTCTGCTGGCCAGGGCCCCATCACAGTGAGATCCAGGACAAAAACCTCCAGCCCTGATTCAAGGTCACTGGTCTTGGTCAGGAAGCTTCTCCGTGGCCCTCAGTTTCTGACTGTAAATGAAAAGACTGCAGAGGATGGTCCCCAAGTCCCCCCTGGGAAACACGACACGGGCTTTTCCATCCTAAGGGACTGGGAGACAGTGATGGGCAATTGCTGTCACTAATAGAAGTCACTTGTCATGACCACCGAGTCTAATTGTTGGAGGCAATTTCTCATCCACTGTTTCCAGAGTTTCCTGCATCCAGCCGACCAGCCTTCCCAGACACAGGATTTGGGCCTTCCTTGTACATGCCTCTGGGTATCACGACAGTTCTGAAGGGGCATACAAAATGACACTAGTTATCAAACACTAACCTACTTAGTGCATGGGGGCTCGGCTTCTCTATATTTAACAATAAGTGTCTTTATTGAGGTATAATCTTTTCTAAAAAATAACATTTATAGCTGTCTATTTAATTTCAAAATTTATATATTAAATGTAGAAAAGCTTGGACAAGAGCTCTGACAAAAATAATACTAAATAATTTTTATTGAACACTCACAGTGTCCCAGGATCTTATTTAAAATGTTCTGATTTTTACATAATTATAGGGTCACAGGAAGTTACAAAAATAGTAGAGAGAGGTCCTGTGTGCCCTTCTCCTAGTTTCTCCCAGCGGTAACATCTTCCATAACCATAGCACAATATCGAAGCCAGGAAGTTGATACAGGTGGTAGAATCCACAACTTTTACTCAGATTTCACAAATGTTACATGCACTCATCTGTACGTGTGTGTGTGCAGATTCGCAGAGCCACCATCACAGTTGAGATGCACAACTGTCCCCTCAGTGCAAAGGTCCCTCAAGCTACCCCTTCCTAGTCATCCTCTGCCGCTCCCTTCCTCGCTAACCCCTGGCAGCCACTCATTTGCTCTTCGTCCGTGTAATTTACAACCCGTAACTGGCACAGCGGAGATTAAAATCCAGATCTGGCTCTACTAGCCTGAGGCCTTCATTATAATAGTATACTATCTCTCTAAATAGATTCAGTATAAATGCTTAAAAACTAAATACAGGAAAGGGTAATAAAGAAAAAACAGCGGTGGCCTCAGAAAATGTCCAATGACTGGAACCATACAGACCACATTCTCTCACGACAATGCAATGAAGTCCAAAATCAATAATAAAAAAGGAACTGGACAAATTGCATTCGTCTGTAAATTTGAAACCGCCAGCTCTAAACAACTCGCAGGCGAGAGAAGAAGAGGGCAGGAGTTCACTCCAGCAAGGGAACCGGGGGCGGACGGATAGGGTGTCGCGCAGTGAAGGTGCGATTGTTTCAAGGCTGTAAACAAAGACAATACGACGCCGCCCCAGACTGCGTCCAGGAGGGCAGGGACGGTGTTTTGGTCATCCCAGTCGCCTCGGAGCCTCACCGGACACCCCGCACTGACAGGGAGTCAGTGACTGTTTACCGGTAGGTTAACACATAGCCCCCCGCAGTGGACACGGCCTCCGCTCCCTTGGGTGCGAACGTAGAGCGAAGCGGAAGGAGCTGTGGGACGCGGACAACAGAAGCGAACAGAAGCAGGGGCACAGGTGTGCAGCAACAGCCCAGGGGACGGATAGGATGTCTGTATCCCGGTCGGTGAGAGCGCTCTCCTCTTCCTGGAGCCCACCCGCACCAGTCTCAGCAGGGCACCGGGCTGTAGAGGTCGGCACTGCTGAAATCTGCAAAGAGAAAATCCATGCCCAGGAAGAGAAAGTGGTGGATCTGGGTGGTTAAGCGTTTGAGTCAAGAACCGAAGCCTCCTGGCTGTCCACAGAGAGCTTTGTGACAATAGAGCAGACCCTCTAGGAGCCCCGAGTCAAACACTCTGAAATATTTGCAAAGGCTTTCTGATTTGGGCTGAAATCACAATTAGAAAGAATCGTGAGTTGCCAAAGCATGGTCTCACATCACAAATTAACTGCTTTTTCAACTTTTCATAAAGTTTCCTCCTTCTGGCAGTGATTTTCACACCGAGGCAATATTATAATGAACTAGCAGGCAGTGCCTGTGCACGGCCCCCGGGGACGTTGCTGCTGAGGTGCTGATTGATGCTGGCCTCAGAAGGGGGCGCTCGGGAGCCAACACAGACTCACAGAGAAGACTTGCTGTTTCGTAAGTCATGTACCAAACTGTAAAAATATTGATGCTATATAACATTCTAAACAATTGTAGAGACTGAAACACAGCATGATTCACTTTTAATCAAATACATTTTATGATCAAATGAATTCTAAATTTTTACCAATAACTTGGTAAAAAAAAGAGAAGGTCAGAGAGAGTTTGAAAAGAATATAAAACTTTCGTTTATTCATTAATATGCTTTCGTTTGAAATGTTACAATGAGTTGGGTGGATAAATGCAGTAGTTAGTAAGCCAGACTGGATATAAATTCTGGAGCTGTCACTTACCAACTCTGTCACCACCAGTAAATTACTTCACCTTTCTGTGCCTCGGTTTCCTTATAAGTAATGGGGATAAATAATTATGCATAGTATTGGCCTTACAGAGTGCTCGTGTAAATGATTCAATATATGCAAAGTACTTAGAAACACTATGGTGCAAATTAAGCTCTCTATCACTATTAACTTTCATTATGACTGAGGTGTATTAGGATTTTCCTCCCAACAATATTTGAAGATGAGGAAATAATGTGTTGTTTCCTTGCCTGGTTCTGTTGCAGACTCTGCTCTGTCTCACATCATGTAAAGTCTCTTGGGAGAATGACCTCGGCTCCCCATGGTGGAAACTGCAGCTACCCATGGGTCTGGTGTTGTACTCTGACCAGTTTCCATCAGTGAAAGCCTTTCTGCACTAAGCCTTAGGGCTTTCTCACCTTCTTGAACTTTGTTCAATTGCTTTGCAGGGAGCCACACAGATTGAGCAACTTTTATGTCTCTTGTACCTGCATGTCTACTTGATCATCACAGAATTTACTCTCTAGTATAAATTATTTTCAAACTCCCTTTTTCTCTGCCAACCAGCATAAATCCACAGTAAGATTTTCTTGTTCTCCTATTTCATCTTTTAAAAATCAGCTAGGAGACTTAAGGCACTTCGGTACAGATGTCCTGTGGATGTCTGTGTTCATTGGACGAGTCCTAGTGGACCAATAGACTTAGGAGCACCAGGGGGACTACTTCATGAACCTCCTTTGGGAACAATAGCCTATAGAAGGGTTAGCGACTATAAACTCATCAGCAAACATTTACTGTTCAAATTCTGAGTATGGTTGCTCTCCAGTACACATAGCATAAACTATTTTTCTAATCCTCTTAATGCAGTCGGTCTCAGCTGGCTGTGCAAAACAGAGCTCTGTATGGAGTTGTTTTTAACTGAAAAAAAGTAATAATTTATTCTTCTTATTTTTTTATTATTGTTCAAGCACAGTTTTCTGCCTTTTCCCCCACCCCTCCCCACCACCCCAGCCACCCCCACCTCCTTCCCCTTTATCCACGCCCCCCTTGTTACTGTCTATGTGTCCTTTATAATTGTTCCTGTAAACCCTTCACACATCCCCCCCATTATCCCCTCCCCTCTCCTCTCTGGTCCCTGTCAGCTTGTTCTCTATTTCAATGTCCTCGGCTATGCTTTGCTTGCTTGTTCGTCTTGTTAATTAGGTTCCTGTTAAAGGTGAGATCATACGGTATTCGTCTTTCACCACCTGGCTTATTTCACTTAGCATAATGCTCTCCAGTTCCATCCATGCTATCACAAAGGATAGGAGTTCCTTCTTTCTTTCTGCTGTGTAGTATTCCATTGTGTAAATGTACCATAGTTTTTTGATCCACTCACTTGCTGATGGGCACTTAGGTTGCTTCAAGCACTTAGTCATTGTAAATTGTGCTGCTATGAACATTGGGGTGCCTAGGTTCTTTTGGATTGGTGTTTCTGGGTTCTTAGGATATAATCCTAGCAGTGGAATTGCCAAGTCAAAAGGCAGTTCCATTTTTAGTTTTCTGAGGAAATTCCATACTGTTTTCCACAGTTGCTGCACCAGTCTGCAATCCCACCAACAGTGCACTAGGGTCCCCTTTTCTCCACAACCTGTCCAACATTTGTTGTTTGTTGCTTCATTTATGATGGCCATTCTTACCAGTGTAAAGTGGTATCTCATTGTGGTTTTAATTTGCATTTCTCTGATGGCTAGTGATGCTGAGCATCTTTTCATGTGTCTCTGAATCCTCTGTATATCCTCCTTGTCTGTTCAAGTCCTTTGCCCATTTTTAATTGGGTTGCTTGTCTTCTTAGAGTGGAGTTGTTTGAGTTCTTTATATACTTTGAAGATCAAACCCTTGTCTGAGGTATTATTGGCAAATATGTTTCCCCATACAGTTGTTTCTCTTATCATTTTAATGCTGTCTTCTTTAGCCGTGAAGAAGCGTTTTATTTTGATGAGATCCCCTTTGTTTTTTTTTCCCTTTATATTCCTTACTCAAATAGAGTTAAGATCCTTCCCATTCCTCCCAAACAGGCATCTGGATTTGCAAAAAGCTAGCAGTAATCAGAACCGGAGGCGAGAGTACCTTGGGAACAGCATTGCTAACTAAGCACCAGCCAATTCAAGGGGAAAGGGAGAGAGAGCACACCCTACCGAGACCATTATCAATATGCAAATCTGATTGGGAAGTTGAAATTTAAAGCAATTCAGTGATTCCACATTTTCTCTAAGACAAAATTCTGAACTCTTTCATGACATTTAAAAGTCCTTCGTAACCCAGGTTCCACATATCTCTCAGGCCTCAACTGTTACCACTCTTCCCTGACGGAGATGTATAAATGATGGATGATTTTAGGTGATTTCATCCTCCAAATCTTTGCTGATGGTTTCCCCTGCTTAGAATACATTTACTTCCTTTTTGGGGTAGCCGTCAATTGCTTGCTCTTCAAGGGTTTATTCATGCATCATCCCTTCTGGAAGCCTCTTTGAAATATATGTGGGGCACATATTTATCCAAGCACATTGCGTGCTTAGAGGAAAAGTCTGCTAGTGTTGCAAAGGAGAGAAGATAAATGTGAAAACTGCGAGATTAAGACAAGATTATCGGTAAGAGATGTAGCACATTTGAGGCTGAGTTGGATACATCTAAAAAGAAGTGTTTTAAGAACATATGTCATATTCTCCTTGGTCTGTCATTTTGAAATCCATGGTAGATTGCCTCAAATTTAAAACCAAGAGTTCCAGGGGCCACATCTAGGTTCTTAGTAACAATACTACAAATTTTATGTCCATTATATACAATGAAAACCAGTTGGTGTATCTGATACAGGGTGCAGCCAAGAGGGGGGTCCCAAAACGGGATTTGGAATGGAGTCCAGAACTCAAGGTGTCCAGCAAATATTAAGATGTCCTCACCCCTTCCCCCCTCCCCACACACACAGGTGTGAGTTGGGGGAAGGGAAAAATGGGGCAGGGCCATTGAGAGCTGTTTGGCATAGCAACAGCTTTGTGGC
>PVKM010024559.1:0-20449 GCA_004027735.1 Carollia perspicillata
GTGTGTGTCTAAAAGTGGAGGTAGAAATGTTCACAGTCTTTTTTCCTACCCTAACTCTTCTGTTATTCTTCGTGGCCAAAATATTCATGTGGCTAGTCATTTGGTTCTTTGACCTACTCTCCCTCAACTACTTCCAACACCCATGCCAGTGTTTGTACCCTGAAATTTGCCCACCAGTAAGTTCACCCCTGTTCCTCAAAAAAATATATTTCAAACAACTCAGTCATAGATTATCATTTTACATTTTTGCTCACCTCTTTCAGAACCCTCAATGTCCCAGTTCTTTCATCCTTGCAGTCCTCAGTCCAATGGTCACATTCCCTTCCCAGTATCCCTCAGTCTCCTCCTATGTTTCCTTGTCTCCTTATCTAGCTTAGATTTTATGACACATTCTTATAATTATTATTACCTTGAAAACAATGTAACTTTGCTGTCTTCATTCATCTTGTTCAGATGGTTAAAATTCCCTAATTAACTAAACATTACTGAAGAAAAATCAAAGAGTCAGGCCAGCTAGTTTCACCTCAAGTTCATGATGACAGAACTCATGTGGATGCTTGATACTGCTCTAAAATCCCAGTGCTTCTCCTGTTCTCTAGATGACTACATCATAATTTCCCTCTCTTCAGACTTTTCATTCCCACTCCTCATCTATCTTATTCTCACATGATGATATGACTTCATATGTTTGGGAAAATATAAGTCAATGAAGGATATTTTTCATCACCTCACCACAAATGTATTCATACCTATTTTCTTAGACATTTCTCCTGTTAAAATGGAAGAAATGGGAGGTGAGGGGATGGGGAGTTAATGTTTAATGGGTACAGAGTTTCGGTTTGGGATGATGAAAATTTCCAGAGATGGATAGTGTTGATTTTTGCTCAATGATGTGAATGTACTTAAAACACCAAACTCTATATTTCTTAAATACTTAAAACAGTAAGTTTTATGATATTTATATACTTAAAACAGTAAGTTTCATGCTATTTACATTTAACCACAATAAAAATATTTGTTAATAACAAAAGGACAAGGGGTCAAGAATCAGAGCTGAAAATAATGGGTAAACAGACTTCCTGCAGTCTCCTGGGGCTAGGAAAGTAAAAATTGGAGTTCTCAGTTACCAAAGCAGCCAGAAATTGAAGGGCTAGGATGCCAGTGAGAAGTAAGCCTAAAACTCTATGCACTTTTCTGCCCAAAGCCCTCGCCAATTCATATTTGTCACAGGAGAAAATTAAGAAACTGAAAATAAATTTCTGTTAAGAGGCTTAGAATCTAGGCAGAGCTTTTGTTTTCTGGACCCTGAAAGCACTTAGGATCCCAGTTGGGACTCCTGAAGGGCTATACCCTGGTATTAAAGGTGCACTAGATACATTACCTTACATAGCCTGAAACCCACCCTTAAATTACCTCTATATCTGATTGAATTAAGGTGATATATCCCAATCTAACCACCTTTCAGTAGATAAAATAAATACTAGAAAAAAATATCATCATCCATAGAAGGACAGTGTTTTATGTGCAATGTCCAGCATTCAATTAAAAAATTACTAGGCATATAAAGAAATGGAACCAAGAAGAATTAGAGTAGGTACACACTACAGGTGATTCAGATATTGGAATTATGGGGCATAGACTTTAAAATAACTCTGATCTACATATTCAACTAAATAGATGAGTAGATGGAGAATTTTACCAGAGAACTGGAATATATATTTAAAAGGCATCAAATCAAAAATTTTAAAAAATAAGAAAGAAAATAGATCAAGTTTAAGAACTCAATGAATGGGTTTAATAACATATTAGAATCAACTGAAGAGAAATCATTGGAATGAAAACCCAGATTTTATAAAAAAATAATGCAGGCCTTATCAGGAAGAGAGAAAAAGACTCAAAATAGAGAAAAGAACTTAAGGGACAAGTTAAACAAAATAAAATGATTTAACATTTGTGTAATCAGAGTCTCATAAGAAAAGGAAAGAGGGAAATATAGGGACACATAGAGAGAATAGAGTAAAAAAAGATTTTTTCAAAATAGATAAAACACATAGATTTAAGAATTACTATAAAACGGCATCATTTACAATAGCTAAGTGCTGGTAATAGCCTAAGTGTCCATTAGTAAATGAGTGGATCAAAAACTGTGGTACATTTATACCATGGAATACTATGCAGCAGAAAGAAAGAACTCCTACCCTTTGCAATAGCATGGATGGAACTGGAGAATATTGTGCTAAATGAAATAAGCCAGGCAGTGAAAGACAAATACCATATAATCTTACCTGTAAGTGGAATCTAATGAACAAAACAAAAGAGCGAAATAGAACCAGAGACAAGGAAATAAGGAACAAACCGATAGTGACCAGAAGGGAGGGGGGAGAGGGAAAACAGAGGAAAGAAAGGGAAGGATTTAGTCAAGGAATATGTATAAAGGACCCATGGTAACAGACAACAGGATGGAGACTGACTGAGGGGTGGGTGGGGGCAGGGGAGAGCAACAGGGGAAAAACTGGAACAACTGTAATTGAAAAACAATTAAAAAAAGAATTACTATAAACTCCAAGCACAATTTAAAATTCCAAACACATGTAAGAACATTGTAGAAAATTTCTAAAAGCCAAATAGAAAGATAAAATTGTAAAAGCAGCTAAAATGAGGTATGTATGTGGAGGGGCGTTTAGGTTATTAGGTTGGCCAAAATTTTTGTTTTTTTCAGTAAGATAGCTCTAGTTCCACTTAGATGTCTTTAACTTCATTTGAAACAATTTTGTTAGATTGTACTGTGACAGCTGTCATATCAGTATGCATTCAAAAAACTTATCAAAATTGGTGAATTTTTGTGTAGCCATTTTAACATTGAAGATGGAAGGAAATATGCAACATTTTTGCCATATTATATTTTATTATTTCAAAAAAGGTAAAAATGCAAATGAAATGCAAAAATAAAAGATCTGTGCAGTGCATGGAGAAAATGTAGTGACTTTGTGGTTTGCAAAGTTTCATGCTGGAGATTTCTCTCTGGACAGTGCTCCACAGTTGGGTAACTAGTTGAAGTTGATAGAGATCAAATAATGATGTTAATTGAGAATAATCAACATTATACCACACAGGAGATAGCTCACATACTCGAAATATCCAAATCAATAAAGTTATTGGTGAAAATGAAAAATGTATCTTTTATTTTACAGAAAAAAACTAAATGGATTTTTTTGGTCAACCCAATACATTAAAAGGAAGAACAATAGAACTGATGCCAATACCCAACTAAAATTATGGAATTCAGAAGTAATTAGAACAATTTAACCTAAGCACTAAAAGAAAAAAATTACCATCTTTGTGAAAATATTCTTCAAAAGTGAAGGTAAAATAAAGGTATTGCCAAGCAACTAAAAACTGGAAGTTCATGCCTGGAGCAGATCAGAGATTGTAGAGTGTCCAAGGAAGGCATCTTATTCCACTCTGGCTGCCATGACAAAACACCACAGACTAAGTGCTTTAAACTGCAGCCATTTATTTTTCACAGCTGTGGAAGTTGGAGAGCCTGAGGTCAGGGAGCCAGCATGATTGAATTTCAGTAGGGCCTTCTTCCTAGCTTGCAGATGGTCATCTTTTTGTTTTCTCACATGGCAAAGAAACCACTCACCTGTCTCTTCCTAAGGGCACTAATCTCATCATGAGAACTCCACCCTCATGACCTAATTACCTCCCAAGGACCCCCTTTCCAAGAACCATTACATTGTGGATTAGGATTTCAGCACATAAACTTTGGGAAGACACAATCATATAGTCTACAATTGAAGGCTTTTGAGATACTAGTAATATTCTGTTTTATAATCTGAGTAGTGGTTTCATAGGTATGTTAATTTTGTGAAAAATGTTTGATTTTCATACCTATGGTTTCTGCTTATTTCCTTATGGTATAGTTTAACAAAAGTATTTAGTTACAAATTCATGGCCCTCTTCCTGTAACATTGAAAACATGGTCTATTTTTGATATTTTAACTGTTCTATATGTCATTTTCTGTTTGTCTTGTTTTAGTGTAGTTTATTTTTCAAAACATCAATGATATGATTTTTAAATTATCAATGCCGTCCCTCCATCATGATGCCAAATCCAGGGGGCACATGGGTCCCCATCTTACTTGGCATTTCAGGAGAGTTTGACATAGCTAATCTCCTCCTTGAGACTTTTCCTCTCTGAGCTGTTAAAATGTTACATTCTTCTGGTTGTCCTCCAATCTCTCTGGCTGCCTCTTTCAGATTTCTTGCTGCTCTCATACTCCTCTGATCAACCTCTCCATGTTAGAGCATCTCAGAACCCTGCCCAAATACTCATGTCATTTCTAATCCATCCTATCTTCTGTATTCACATCTCTAGTTCAGACTTGAAAACTGAGTCCCAGACATGTATGTTTAATTGTCTATAGCAGGAGTCAGCATATTTCTTTGTTTTTATTATTGTTCAAGTACAGTTGCCTCCTTTTTCACCTCACCATGCCCCCCACCCCACCCATCCCCTTCTCCCACCCTCGAACCCATCCCTTTGGCTTTGTCCATGTGCATGCTTCTTCTATGAAGAGCCAGGAGGTAAGTACTTTTGCCTTTGCAGGTCATATGGTTTCTGGCACATATACTCAACTCTGTCTTTGTAGCATGGGGAAACATCATATACATTACATAATTGGATGGACATTCCAATAAAACTTATTTACCAAAACAGGTGTCAGAGCAAGACTTGGTTTCTTGGTATGATACTCACTCTTGAACCTCTAACAGGTGTTTTGATATTAACAAACAATTTTTCCCTGTGATGATAAATTTTAGGTGTTAACTTGACTAGGTCACAATATTTACATATTTGGTCAAATCTTCTAGGTGTTTTTGTGAAGGTATTATTCAGATAAAATTAACATTTAAATAGTAGACTTGGAGTACACAAATAACCCTCCATAGTGTGGGTGGGCCTCATCCAATCAGTTGAAGACTTAATAAGAAAAAATACTGATTTTTCTGAAAAAGAAGGAAATTCTTCCATCAGGCTGCCTTTGTATTCAAACTGTGACTATCCCCTGGACCTTCAGTCTGCTGGTCTACCCTGCAGATTTTTGTTTCACTAGTGCCTATAATTGTATGAATAAGATAATTCCTTAAAATCTTTCTTTCTCTCTCTCTCAATTTTTTCTATCTCCACCATCATTGTGATTCAAGCCACTATTTTACAACTATATCATATTAATATCCAGCTAATAAGTCTCCCTTCAATCCTTCCTTCAATCCCTCATCCCTGGAGAACTCAGAGTAATGTTTATAAAGACAAAACTATATTGCTCTCCAACTTCAGATAAATATTCAAAATAAAACTCAGCTGTCCTATCAAGGCTGCTAGAATGTGGAGGAGGAAGATATGGGAAATTGTAGAGTGCTCACCTCTTTAAATGGAGAAGCTATTCTTCAGCTCCAATTTACACAGCAATGTAGGTCCAGTGTTGCCACATCTTCCCTTTTTTTCCCCTTTGCCCAAGGATATTTTTTTTCATTGCTTGTAGAGAGAGAGGAAGGGAGAGAGAAAACAAGAGAGAAAAATGTCAATGTGAGAGAGAAACAGCCACTGGTTGCCTCCTGCACAAGCCCAGGCTGGGGATCATGCATACACAGACTGGGCTACTTAGGTATATGCCCTAACCAGAAATCAAACCTGCAACCCTTTGGTTACAGGATGATGCTCCAATGCTCCAAACAACTGAGCCACACATGCCAAAGTGACATCTTCCCATCTTTAGAAAAAGTAGCCATCCAGTTTTCCTTAGTTTTTAATAATTTGCCAAACTCATTGTTTGGGATGTCAATGCTCTTTTAGGTTTTGCTTCTCTTTCTTTCCAAATGCCTTTCTCCCCTCACCCCCATTGTATGTCACCCTACAGTCAAGGTTATCTAACACTGATTTTCAATATGCATCAGGGTCTTTCCCACCTTGAAGTCTTTCCATCTGCTGCTCCTTCTCAGATTCACCTCTACCTCCCACCCTTTCTTCCCCTGGCTGAGGTGGCAGCATAACCCTTTCTCCATCACACCTTCTTTGATGCCACTACTCACTTGCCCCTCCATGGGGTTATATGCTGCCCCATGAAACCTAATGCTTGTCATGGGGCATTTCAATTGTGCTTCAGTAGACTGTGTACTAACTGCTCACGTACATGAATGTGATCTTAGATTTCTCTATGCTCACTATAGGAATGGTCATGAAAGTGATTGAGCCCTGCTCCTAGGTTTTACCTGGTTCACCTCATAGATTTTTCCAAGGACTCTTTCGCTGTCCAAGATGTTGTCCACCTTGCCCTGCCTGCCTCTAGCCAGCCTTCCTTACCAGGGCCAGAGCTGGTCTTCTGCTCCCATGTCCAGTGCCCGATCCCCAGATAAGACTATCTATTCATGTAACCTCTATATTATGAGGGTCTGCTACCATTTCGGACAGTTGGAATTAAGTTGATGATTTCACACCAGGCCTCAGTTGCTTACCTGTATCTCTGGGGTCAGTATCCACAACCAGACTGAGTTCCTCAGTACCTGTTCTGACCTAAAGGGTAAGTCGTCTGCCTGATCCCAGTGAGTGCATTCTCTCCATGCCTCCTGTATATGCCATGTGTCCACTCTCTGACCTTTCTCCACTTGTCCTGATATACAATCCTTGTTCTCACCCCTGAGAATGTATGAGAAAAGCCCCTCAATTTTTCTTCTTTTAAGGGAGGGTCTTTGAATGACAGGAAGTTCTCATTAAAAGCACAGACCTTATACTACTTCAGACCTATGTTGAAACCCTCAGTTTATCAATGACTAGATATGTAAAGCCAAGCAAGCTATGAATATCTCTCAATCTTAGTTTCCTCACCTATAAAATAGGAATAATAATACCTGTCTCATTAGCTTATTTTTTAAATGAAGCTAATGTGTTTAAAAGCACTTAGTACATAAGTTATTTATTATTATTATTATTATTATTAAAATATTGGTAAATAACAGTGTGGCAGTATCCTCACTTATTATCCCAGTCTACGCTCTGCCTCCTCTCTCCTTGTGAAGCATCCCCCAGTCTCTCCTATTCTCTTCTGACAGATGCTTTTGCTGCTAATAAATCCTGCCTGTGATATCACAGTTTATTGCAGCAGCTGGCTCAGAATCGAGACATCAACACATGAATCAGACAGGATGAGAGGAGGAGGCTGAAGATAGAGGCTCCAAATACTTTGGTGACAAGGAACAGAGAAAGAAAGAACAGATTATAATAAGATTTTGGGGTATGTTTTTCTGCCAAGTAGGATAGGTCTAAGCTTCTCCCTGTGTTCAACACCCACTCAGAGTTTGGTAAATTATTTCTGGGACTGGCAATCAATTGGAACTTTGGCAACCAGGAGAAAAAAGTTTGCAAATGAGACCTGTCACCCTGATGTCTAGGCTGAAGGAGGAAGGGAGGAAGAAGGGAGGGAGGAAAGGAAGTCCTGTTAGCCTTTCTGATATGCTTGTCTTGGACATATTTCTAACATGGTAGAAAGAGGCTTCCCAGGACTTTCCCAATTTGGAATTAGTTCCATAAAATTCGATGTTCATAAAAACAAGTTTTAAATTTTGTAGTGTAACATTGAAGGTCACTCAAAATATGGTCCTTTCTGTACTTTCTCTTTGTATCTTCTGCCTCCTCTCCCACATGTAAATGTAAGTAGAAAGATAGAAACAGAAAAAAATTGAGTATCTTCTAAATACCACATTCTATGCCTTGCTCTGATTTAGCCTTCTCAACAGCCTTTTGGAACAGACTGTTATTTTCTAGACAATAAAACTGAGGCTTAACATTATTAAATACTTCCTAGGGTCAAAGATTTATTTTTTTAATTAATTATTTTATTGTTGTTCAATTACAGTTGTCTGCATTATCCCTCCACCACTTCCCCCCACCTCAGCTAAACTCACCTCCCTCCCTTGCTTCCACCCCACCCTTGGTTTTGTCCATATGTCCTTCATAGTTCTTTCTGAAAATGCTTCCCCTCATTATTCCCTCCCACCTCCCCTCTGGTTACTATCAGATTGTTCTTAATTTTAATGTCTCTGGTTATATTCTGCTTGTTTTTTTCTTTTGTTGATTAGGTTCCAGTTAAAGGTAATATCATATGGTATTTGTCTCTCACCTCCTGTTTATTTCACTTAGCATAATGCTCTCCAGATCCACCCATGCTCTCATGAAGGGTAGGAGCTCCTTCTTTCTTTCTGCTGTGTAGTATTCCATTGTGTAAATGTACCATTGTTTTTTGATCCATTCATTTACTGATGGGCACTTAGGTTGCTTCCAGCACTTGGCTATTGTAAATTGTGCTGCTATGAACATTGGGGTACATAGGTTCTTTTGGATTGGTGTTTCCGGGTTCTTGGGGTATAATCCTAGCAGTGAAGGACTTTGAACAGACACTTCTCCAAGGAGGACATACAGAGGATCCAGAAACACATGAAAAGATGCTCGATATCGCAGCTATCAGAGAGATGCAAATTAAAACCACAATGAGATACCACTTCACACCAGTCAGAATGGCCATCATAAACAAAGCAGCAAGCAACAAGTGTTGGAGAGGTTGTGGAGAAAAGGGAACCCTAGTGCATTGTTGGTGGGATTGCAGACTGGTACAACCACTATGAAAAACAGTATGGAATTTTCTCAGAAAGCTAAAAATGGATTTGCCTTTTGACCTGGCAATCCCCTGTCTTTCAAAAGGAGGACAAACGACAGTGCTCTCCTGGAGGGAGCATGGACCTGAGGACATAATGACAGAGTGGCCAGCTCAGACTTTGTGTGATCCTGGCAAAATGATATCCCTTTTGAGGTCCTCATCTGAAGATTGCAGGGAGTGGATGGGCCCAAGGCTCTGGGAAGGAATTTATTGTCATTTCCCCCAAATAGACTTCGAAATTCTTGGAGACTAAGAGTTTTAAAAAGAAATTAGGGAGACAAGATTTGACTAATTAAAGCACAATTAAAAAAAAAAAACCCTCCTCTGACTCTGCCAATCTGTCAATATATTGGCTCTTACCCTCAGGTCTAATTAGCTGCAAGATTCTCCTAAAAAGTTTTTAATGCAGAAATTCAAGGTTTATCCAGAAAGAATACTCATGGGCAATGAGGTTTGTATACTCCTAGGCTCTGTACAACATACACATGCACCCTTAAAAGTCATCCTTAGCTTTCTCTTCTCCATAATCTTGGTACAAGGTAAGAGTTAAAAGCTTGAACTCAGAAACCAGACAGCAAATGTCTGGGTTTAATGCCCATCCCTCGTGTCTCTTAGGCTTTTTCTTCTTCTGTAAAACTGGGATAATTATAGTACTTACCCCCTTGGGTTTAATCCATCAAATTCAAGTAAAGCTTAGCCCCATACTGGAAACGTAGTGACATTTTCAGCTGATCAGGAGTAGAGCCCACAAAATGTTACCATACTGGCTTGGGTAGTAGAAGCACAAGGATCTTGCTAGTCATAACTAATGCCAATTGTCACTCTATATGGGATACTTTGCAATTGGAGGGGGAGAGAAAGAGAGAGCTATTAGAAATTATGTTTGGTTGGAGAACCTGCCAGACTGGCGTACACTGAATAAGCCTTTTTTTTTTTTCACTAGAATTGTTGGTAATGGTTCCCTTCTTTTTCCCCACCCCACTTTGATGAGGGCTGGGTTGCTTACATAGAAAATTCCTGGCCCTGTGTTTGAAAGCATGTTTGTTACTGAAAGGGGCACCAATACAAGGGCAGCACAGAGAGTTCAATTCTGACAGATCCAGTGGTACGATGCTCCCCTGCCCCACACCCAGCTTCAACTCACTGTTTACAAGCTCAGATGTGCAGCAGAGGTCTGAAACTTGGAAGAGATGCAAAGGACTCTGACAATCAGACTGTATCACTTATTTATTACCAACCCCCAACCATCGTTGAAGAGTTTTAGGAAGCATAATTCCTGAAGGCCCTTCTCTTTGAAAGAAACCCCATCAGTGATTTAATTAAGCTTATATAAATGCTAAACGGAATTCTACCAAAATGGGGTTTGCTGATTTGTATGTGTTGAAATAAATTCCTTGTTCTGTTCTAATTGAATAGATTGAACACAGACTGTATTTGTTCTTATCCTGCAGCCACTTTCACGGCAGCAATAAATTGGAAATGTTATCTGGCGTGATATGCCAGTTTTTCTGAGAAAATCACTCTGCCAGTGAAGAGGGAATGGAGGAGCTCAAAACATCTTTGTTTTCAAAGTCATATGTCAAAAACCAAGATGCTTAAACAAAAATTATGGCCGCTGCTTGCAAGGGTAAGGTGAAACAGGTACCTCATGTATGACTAGTAATGTTGACATTTGATATAACTCCACTGAAAAGCAATTTGGAGATATTAAAAGAGAGCTTAAATTTTACCATAATGCTGCATGCTTCCATCCAGGTATTCCACATACGGGAATCAAATCCAAGAAAATAACCTGGAAAGAAATCATATGAATGGAGATGTTCATCATGGTGTTAGCTATAGCAGCACACCAAACAAAATCACAAAGAAACCTTGCAGCAAACCCCAAATAATAAATAAGTCAATTATGACACTCTCTCAAGAGAATAATATGCAGCACTTAATGTGATGACCACTTAAAGTGCAATGGTAAGTTAAAAAATAAAGGTAGCCCTGGTTGGGTGGCTCAGTTGGTTGGAGCATTATTCCTGTACACCAAAAGATTGTGGGTTCAGTCCTTGATCAGGGAACATACCTAGGTTGTGGATTTGATCTCCTTCGTTGGAGCACATACAGAATTCAACCAGTTGATGGTTCTCTCTCTCTCTCCTTTTCTCTTTCCCTAAAATCAATAGATATATCCTCAGACACTTGAACATGTCTGTTCAAGTGAAAATTTATAAATAAAAATAAATAAGGTATATATACTTGTACACTATAAATAAACTTAGTTTTAAAAAATATGCCACTCAGTATGAAATAGCCAAGAATAAATACCTTCATAAAGACATAAAAAAATGACATAAAGCCTGCCATGTGCTAGAGGAAGGGGAGAATGGAGAATGACTGCTAATGGGTATAGGGTTTCTTTTGGGTGTGATGCAATTGTTCTGGAACAAGATAATGGTGATGGTTATACCACATTGTGAATATGATAATGCCACTGAATTGTATACCTTAAAATGGTTACAATGATAAATTTTATGGTTTGTGTATTTACCACATTATTTCTAAAAGAATATGATGAAGGAGGGAAAATATAAGAAAGTACAAAAAAATCTGAACAGAAGTTATTTTTAAGAGAGCATTATTATGGCTAAAGTCCTATATGTTATTTTTTAATTTCTGTAATGTTAGTATTACTGAAAGGCAGACTCAGGTGGTATCATCATACAGCTAAGAATGGTAGGGCTTATGAGTTTTCCTCCCCCCCTACCCCCACTCCCAGCCAGTGTGCATGATAAAATAGAATTTAGGAAAGAATGCATATTTTAGAAAAGAAAAGTCAATATTCTAAGTTTCCATCTTAGAGAACTAGATAAAGACAAACAATAGAAAGAAAGAAGGAGCTCCTACCCTTTGCAACAGCATGGATGGAACTGGAGAGCACTATGCTAAGTGAAATAATCCAGGCAGTGAAAGAAAAATACCATATGATCCCACCTATAAATTGAACCTAACCAACAAAACAAACAAGCAAGCAAAATATAACCAAACACATGAAGTAAAGAAGAGGCTGACAGTAACTAGAGGGGAGAGGGATAACAGGGGAAAGAAGGGGAAGGGTTGTCAATGAATGTATATAAGAGACACATGGACAAAGTCAAAGGGAGTAGGATTGAGGGTGGGAGGTGGGGAGGGATGAGATAGAGGGGAGTGGTGAGGGGGATGGAGACATTTGTACTTGAACAACAATTTTTTTTTAAAAAGAAGAGCAATAAATATCTAAAGCAAGTAAGAAAAGAAGAAATAACAATTAGAAAAAAATTGAAAAAATTTGTCAGTTGACAAATTTGACAAAATTGACAAAACAGTATACCAATACAGAAAATCAATGAAATCAAAAGCTGATTTTTGAAATGGTTGATGAAATTGATAAACTATAGTCAGAGTAGTCAAGAAAAAATATAGAGAAGACACCAATTGTTAACACCAGAAATAAGAGGTAATATTGAGCATTAAATGAGCATTAAAAAAAAAAAGTAAATGAAGATCAGGAATATCTCTATGCCCCTAAATTTGATTAAATAAATTAATTCTTGAAGAAAGATATAAACTAACAAAGATCACACAAGTAAAAATAGATATGTATCTATTAAATAAATTGAATTACTTGGTAATAGCCTCCATAAAAATTAAAAAATAAACAGGCACAGATGGTTTCACTGGCAAATTCTATGAAGCTTTTAAAGGAAGAAGTGCTGTTGATCCTCTACAATGTATTCCAGAAGACAGAAGCAGAGAGAACACTTCCTAACACATTCTATGAGGCCAGCCAGCATTTTCTTAATACCAAACCAGAAAGAGACATTATAAGAAAGGAAAACTACATGCCAATATTTCTTGTGAACATAAAAGCAAAAATTCTCAACACCACATTGGACAATAGAACCTAAAAACATATGAAATCAACAATATACCACAACCATGAGAATTTATTCCAGGTTTATGAGGGTGATTTAGCAGCAAAAATCACATAATGGCATCTATAGTACTAGCCAAGAAAAGAAGAAAAAGCTTATGGTCTTTATTGATAAATGGAAAAAAAACATTTTGACAAAATTCAACACCTATTCATAATGAAAAGTTTAACTTGTTAGAAATTATCTAAAAAGACATATAGCTAACATAGTTAATGGTGAGAAGATAGATGCTTTTGCCCTCAGATCAGAAACTAGACAATGATGCCCCTTCATGTCACTCCTATCCAACACTGTGCTGGAAGTCTAGCTAATGTAATAACACAAGAAAAGGAAATAAAATATATAGGGAATGGAGATGAAGAAAAAGAATACCTCTGTTTGTCTGTAAAAATATCACAAAGAATCAACAACATCAACAAAAAGTCTTCCAGAATAACAAGAATTTATAGCAAGGTTATAGGTTATAGTATTAATATACAAAAGTCTATTTTACTTATATACTAGCAACAAACAGAATATGATATAAAAAACAATGATCTTGCATTAGCACCAAAAATGATAGGCATAATTCCATCCAAATATGGATAGGATATATATGAAGAAAACCATAGAACTATGATGAAAGAAATCAAGATCTATCTAAATAGAGATACTGCATATTCATAGATAAGAAGCCTCAATATTGTTAAGATATAAATTCCTCCCAACTTAATTTATAGATTCAATGCAAAATCCAAAGGAAAAACAAAATCTCACAAAATTATTTTTTAGAAACTCATAAAATGATTATTAAGTTTTATATGGAAAGGCAGAAGACACACACTAGGCAGCACAGTACTAAAGAAGAGCAAAGTCAGAGGACCTACCTGAGTTTAAGACTTACTAAAAAGCTACAATAATCATGACAATATGGTACTGGGGAAAGTACAGGCAATGAATAGGATAGGAGAGAATAGAATAGAATAGAATAGAACAGGATAGAGTAGAATAGAATAGAATAAGAAAAGAGAAGCCAGAAATAGACTCATACACATATAGTCAACAAAGAAGCAGAGAAAATTCAATGGAAAAAAATAATCTTTTCAACAAAAGGTGCTAAAACATTTGGACATCTGTATATTTAAAAAATCTTCACAAAAGTTACTTTGAAAGACATATTAAATGTAAGGTACAGAATTACAAAATTTTTATACAATATAAGGGAAAATCTAGGTTACCTTGGGTTTGTTGATGAGTATTTAGATACAACACCAAAAGTGCACTCTATCAAAGAAAAAATTGATAAATTAACTTTACTAAAATTAAAAACTGCTCTCTGGGAATAACATTCTTAAGAGAATAGAGAAACCGGCCACAGATGGGAAGAACATATTTGCAAAACAGATATCTGATAAAGGACCTTTACCTCAAATATACAAAGAGCTCTTAGAACTCAACATTACGACCACTAACAATCCAATCAAAAAGTGGGCAAAAAGATCTATCCATATCATGTGCAGAGGCACATGATACACAGATGTAAATAAGCATATGAAAAGGTGTTCAATGTCATGTGTCCTTAGGGAAATGCAAATTAAGACAGCAATGAGATATCGTTAGATATCTATTAGAATGACAAAATTAAAAAAACAAGACTGACAGTACCAAATGCTGGCAAGGATGCAGACCTCCGGAATGCTTGTTCATTGCTGGTGGAAATGCTAAACGGTGCACCCACTCTGAAAGACAGAGTGGCAGTTTTTTACAAAGCTAAACATAACCATATGATGCAGCGCTTATGCTTCTAGGTATTTCTCCAAAATAGCTGAAAACTTATATACACACAAAAACCAGCACGCAAATGTTTATAGCAGTTTTATTTATAATAGCCAAAATCTGGAAGCAACCAAGTCACTCTAGTAAATGAATGAACATTCCGGATTGATCCACACAATATAATATTATTAAGCAATAAAAAATAAAGTATTAAGCCATAAAAAGACATGGAGAAACCTTAAGTGCCAGTTGGGTAAACTACACAGTGATACAGAAGTCAACTATCTGACGTTTTGGAAAAGACAAAACTATAGAGACAATGAAAATATCAGTGGTTGCCAGGGGTTTTGGGGAGAGGGAGGGATGAATAAGGAAGCACAGAGAATTTTCCGGGTGATGAAAGTACTCTGTATGGTACCATAATGGTGGATACATTTGTCAAAACTCATAGAACTACTGTAAAACACAACTAAAGAACCTTAGTGTAACCTAAGGACTTAATGTATAGTAGCTGTAACAAATGTAGATGTTATAGCAGGAAGGAGGATGCTGTAATAGGGGAAACAGTGTACTGAGATGAGAGTGTGGGGTGAGGTATGTAAATGGAATTTTCTATACTATCTGCTCAATTTTTCTGTAAAACTGTACAAAAAAATAAAATCTACTTTTTGATTTTTACATTTTTCAATTTCAGTCAACATTTAATGTTCTATTAGTTTCAGATGTACAACATAATGGCTAAAACATTTATATAACTTATGAAGTGATTCCTTCCATGTGTAGTACCCACCTGACACCATATATAATTATTGCAATATTACTGACTATATTCCCTGTGCTGTAATTTACATGTGACTGTAAATTACATATGACTATTTTTATAACTGGCAATTTGTACTTCATCAAAATATACTATTAAAAAATGCTTGTCATGGCTGCTGGGGTAATCCATACCTGATTCCTAAAGGCTGTCAGTAGGTAGGAGCAAAGCTTCTTGGAAATGTGACCTTCTTAAAAATATATTAGTGTTTCTTCTCAGCGTTTTCAGTTAGTGATAGAAATTGTCTTTGCATGGCTTTGTCACCTGGTGACAAAGGGTTGCACTTGTCAGTCTGGTCAATCTGGCAGTTAGTGTACCATGGAAACAGGCCACTTTTTGGAGTTGTGGTCAAGCCTGCATTTCTGTAGTCATTCTGCCTGGGTTCACTCTCGACTCTACCACTGCCTAAGTACACGAGTCTGTTTTAACAATTGCTATACCAGGAAAAATGTTAGAAATTTACCTCAAGGATTGTTGTGAGGATTAAATAAACTAATCCCTGGTTCCTAGTAAGTGTTCAGTAAATGTGAGCTGTTATATTTATTTTTTATATGCCTTACCCAATGTGCACATCGAGTAGGGAAAGATAAAAGATTCCAGCTCAAATGATTTGTGGGCCGTCAAAGTACATAAAAGAGAAGCTAAGATAGGCTGCTTGGAAGCTGTGGGAACACTGTCTAGAGGGTGAAAAGAAAGAAGAGATATACAGGTCAAAACAGTTTGAAATTCCTCTGCCCTTTAACTGGGTGCCCAATATAGCTCATCCCAAATCCCTTGAATAATCCTCTGCTATAATCTTGGTCCTAACTTTGTGCTTTCCTAAGCAGAAAACGTGATGAAGCCTGAGGCCTTACTTACCTCCAAGATTCTCAGGGACCCCACCCTGAGCCCCCAGCTCTTGAACCAGAATCCAGAGGGATCAAGGACCTTGACCCAATGCAGCTGTTATGTTTGCTTTGGTCTTTCTGTTTTGCTCCACATTCCTGGGGCCCATGACAGGGAAGAAAGAACACTTTCAGAAAATAAACGACTTTGCTATCTCATGCTTTGTTTGGTAGAAACTATTGAGAGAACCTCATTTCTTCACTTCACAGAGCTTATAGCACAGAAATTGCTTTCCTGTAGTCTTAATATCACAGGACTCAAAAGGGGACTCAAAAGAACTGTATCCTCACATGGTACCATGGTCCCTTCCACAGACATGTTGCCAAATGGTTTCTTGTCCTTCACGTTTGAGACTTGATTCAGCTTCCAAGATCCCAGAAGCATCATTAGCCACCGTGGGACATTGTTAACTCAGCCTGATTCCCTCTCACGTCCTTGCTCTGCTGCCTTTGAAACAAAGCCCTGGCCCTCTTCACTGTCTCTTCCTTGAATGAAGAAGACCTGATCTCTTCAGTCCCTGTTATTCCTTTACATTGCCCACATTTATTGCTCAATAACCCATAAAAATTCTTTTGTCACTCTTCTTTTACCTCATCCTTCATCCACTGTTGAATGTAAAACTCATACATTAGGCATCCACCTTATGATATTTGTGCCACCTCCCTAAATTGGAGTGCAAAAGAGAAAAAAAAGCATCTGTTCAAATTGACATTTGCATCTCAGCTCACTCATTCGAGAATGACAGGGTATAATTTGCCAACAAATTCATAGCCAAAGACATAGGTTAGTGCTGACATCATGTGATTTTTCTACCATTGCCATCTCCAGTTCATGCATGCTACCCAGGAGGCCACATTTAGGCCAGCAGATATTGCAGTGAACACAAACAAAGCAAGAAAAGAGCTTTTGACTTTCCTAAGCTTCTTAATGCACCAAACACAGTGATATACTTAGGTCTCTTCTGTGGAGCAGGTAGGTGGGTCAGGACACTCAATATAATGCTACACAGGTCGAGGAAAGCCGGCCTTCCTGTACATTCACTCTGGTTTAAACATACTTAATCTGTCCTGGCTGGTGTAGCTCAGTGGATTGAGCACGGGCCTGTGAACAAAAGAATCGAGATTCAATTCCCAGTAAGGGCACATGCCTAGGTTGTGAGCCAGTTCCCAGTGGGGGATGCATGAGAGGCAACCATACATTGATGTTTCTCTCCCTCTTTCCTTCCCTTCCCCTCTAAAGATAAATAAATAAAATCTTTAATCTTGATGCTGCGAGTGAACAGATTTAGTAGCCAGGGATACCAGGAGTAACTCCTGGCTCCAAGGACAGAGTGCAGACAGCTGTCCAAGGCCAGGAAGGAAATGTAGATGAAAGCTCGGATCCTCCTTCGTTCTATGTCGCTCCCTATCTGTTTAGGAGCATTTCCTACCCAGACCTCCATTTACTTGCCAATTTGTCAACTGGACAAAAAAGGACCATATTTAATTTACTCTTCTTTCCCTTCACTTGTTTTTGTTTGCTCTGAATTTCTTCCTTGCATCTTCTTGCTACCTGGATTCAATTTTCTTCCTACTAGGTTATGACTTTAGAGGTTCTTTCTGCATTTTTTTTCTGGGAGATAAATTATCTTAGCCCTTGCATAGTTTTTAACATAGTTTATTTTGTAATATTTGCCTGTGAGCTCCCTTTGAGCAGGAGTTGTCCTCTACAGGAGTCGTGCACATGCCAAGATTTGGGAGGCATGCCAGTGTGGTTCTGCAGCTGCCTCTGCCAGAGACTCCCCAGTTCCTGGATGGCTCTTACATTAATTTTGTGGCCTGGAGTTTTTACTCTGTGTGAGCAGTTAGAACTTAGGCTTATCATTTACACTTCATGCACAGCCAGGTTTCCCATACTTTGTTAATAACAATGTTCTATCAGCGACCTGAGCAAACATTCACTTCTGAGTTCTGTCTTGGGGCCAGAAGGTTGTTTCTCCCACCCGTTTACTGACTTAGCATGTCTTTCTGGGCACCCTAGTTTATTCTGGAGTTCCCATTCCTGCTCCTTCAGCACATGGAAGCAAAGCCCTGACTGCAGTTTCTCTGAAAGCATTAACGACCAGCCTCAGAGCCTCAGATCCTGCCCTCCACTGAGCTGGGAAGGAAGGTCTCTCACTGTCTCTAAGTGACCTGAGGATAAATTAGCCTTCTTTGCTTTGACATCAGATCATGTGTTGTTTATTTGAAAATATTTTATCCAGTAATGTTATGGCTTGGATCATGGAAAAGGGGTTTAGCACAATGTTTCTGCTTCACCCTTTTTCCCAGGAGGCCCGCACTGACTTTGAGCAGCTCTTAGTTAACACTTTGAAGCTGTGACATCACCAAGGTTAACATCTATAGCCATTTATAGATTTGCTTACCAGTCAGGATGCCAGCCAACTTCAGGCTTCAAACCCATACTGCATGGATGTAATGAATTTGAAAGACTCAAAGATACTTTGAGTGACACTTGTTTAGAGAACCCAGATCTGCATGTTGTGTAGAAGTGCATAATTGAGGTTTGACCTTTACCCGCTCTCAGGCCTAGTTTTGGTCCTGTGGGCAGCCACTCAAGCAGATGGGGTGAGGAGGCTGCATGTGAAGTAGGGTGTCCAGCACCTTTGGGTTGCCCACAGCTAACATGTCTTGCATTCCTGTTATAGTACTCCACTTCTTGTTAAATCCAGAACCTCTCCTTCTCTAAATACAAGAGATTTGAATTTGCCAGCATTGTTGTTGGCACCCAAAGAATGAGTCAGTCCTCCTGGTCCAAAGTGGGAAGAAACCAGTATCAGGCAGAAGATTTAGGGATTAATATCTCAGAAGCCAACCTGAGGAAATACTATTTTTGGTTTGAGATGCCTTCAATGGTTAGAAAACAGAAAGTCACTGCCTTTGCCCCTGACAAACTGATTGATGCACTTGGCATATTAAGGAATAAATACTGCTTTCATTCAGGTGACATTTCAAGATATGCCAGATGGACAAGGGAAAAGGCTTCTGTAGAGAGGGTAGAGTATGGCCGAAGAGTACATCTCCTTCCCCTGCAAGGTATCCTGTCTGAAGCAGAGGGTCAAACAAAATAGCCTCACAATCCTTTGCCCTCACAAAATTCAAGAATTTGGAGGAGAAAGGACTTTAAGTGGCATTTACTCCACAGATGTTAGCTTTCTCATCATTTCTCCAGGCACCTTCCATCATGTGGAGGAGGCTTATGTTTACTGAGTGCTTAATATCTGCCAGGCAGTAGTTGATCTATCGTTGACACATCTGACTGAGTGACTTTAAAAAGTAATATTAGATGATTCTATTCTCCTTTAAAGACTATTCCATGAATATTTCCTTTGCATTCAAAAAAATCAAGCTTTTAATCCTGGCAATGAAACTTCATACCCTGATCATCCAGCCTCTCACCCCAGTCATCTAGCTTCTCACCTGATCATCCAGCTTCTTATCCTAATCAGTCAGCTTCTCACCCAGCTTCTCACCCGGATCATCCAGCTTCTCACCCTCATCATCCAGATTCTCACCCTGGCCAATTTGCTTCTCACCTGGTCATCCAGCTTCTCAACCTGCCGACTTGATCTGACCACCATTTTCTCACCTGTTTTGTAAATTACTGCAGTTCCTCTGGCTCACTACACTACTATCTCTCACTGTTTTCTTTCTTTCCCATGTTATTTTTATTTTTCGTATATTTTACTGTGATAAGAACACTTAATGTGAGATCTACCCAATAACGAAATTTTAAGTGTACAATACATCTTCCTGACCATGGGCACAAGCTGTACATCAGATCTCCACAGCTTATTTACCTTACCTAACTGGAACGTCATACCCATTACATAGCAGCTCCCCATTTTCCCCACTCCTCATTCCCAGGCAACCACTATTCTGCTTTGTTGGAAACTGCCCTGCCTGGTTTCAGGAGCTGTAAACCCCACCATGGCTAAGGCTGAGTGAGTGACCTCTGGACCATAAGCCACTAAGGAGACAGAGCTTATCTCCCTGGAAGGAGCACTGCTTCTGCTCCTTTTTTTCATAACTGGCCCCCAATGCTTGATCAGTTAGCTGATGACAGGTAAGATTCCCCAAGGGGGGAATGACCTATGACAGGCATGATCATGTGGAGGCCCCAGGGAAAGACTTGGGGGCTATGGAGAAAAGAGGGCTGGACCCTCACCCCTCAGCTTTGATGAAGCCTGACTCCCCTGAGTCCTTGAGAAGTCTCTGATAATTCCTTGGCTACCTTGCCTACTTTGCCTGACTTAAGCCTGAAACTAAGACAGA
>PVKM010024560.1:0-20446 GCA_004027735.1 Carollia perspicillata
ATGCTACTGAGATGAATTCCACCATGGTCTTCTTCGTGATTTGTGTTATTTTCTCTCCTTCATAGCTTTTTAACATTTATTTCTTATCCTTTAAGTTTTTGCCTATTAGGTCACTAGTTTTCATATTGTAGTTGATTTCAAATCTCATATTTTGGTCCCTCCCTTCCCTTACTCCATTTTACTTTATTTTTTCCTCTTCTTATTTTCATTTTAAATTTTATTTTCTCTCTTGCTATGACTTATTTCCATTCCACACTCTTACTATTTCTCCCCTCTCCAGCCTCTCAAAACCACTTTTCTTGTCATTAGTCATCTCACATTCTTCTTCCCATTCTTAAAATACCCTTATTCTCTCTCCACCTTCATTCATCTTTGCTTGTGGGTTGTGGATATGGTGGTTGTTGCATTTCTTCGACTTTGTTTCTAGATCTTCACCATTTTTGTATTCCAAACCTCAAATTTCATTATTCCCCTCTTCTACTCCATTTTACCTTTCTCCTGCTCTTCTCTTTTTTCATTTTAAATATTAATTTTTCCCTGCCTTAGGCTGGTTTTCATTCCTCACTCTTAGTATTCCTGCCCCTCTATCCTTTCAAGGCCACTTCTCTTTCCTCTAGACATCTCTTAAGCTCTTCTTTCTTTCTTTTTCCCCTTTATTCCAATCCCAACTATGTTAATCTTTGCTAATTTGTTGTTGATAGGGAATGGGGGATGTTATTCTCCAATTTGGTTCTTATTGTTTTCTCTCTCTTACTACATATTTTTAATTTTTGCTTAAACCTAATGCTATATGCTTACCATCTCTTACTCCAGTCTGCCTTCTTCCCTTCCTTTTTTATTTATGATGTAAATTTTACTTTCTTTCTCTCTTCATCTTGCCTCTCTTCCCTAGTTATTGTTCCTCTCTGTACCCTCTCAAAACCATTTTTCTTTTAGTTAGTCATTTCATATTTGTTTTTCCTTTCTTATAATATTCTTAATCTCTTTACACCTTTATTAATATTGTCTCATTTGCTGTTAATACTGTGGTTGTGGCTGGGGATTATTTTTGTGGGGATGGGTTTGTTTCCTGAGCTGTTTGGTTTTGTTCTGGCAGCACACAAAACATGGTGGGTGCAGTGACTCTCAGTCAGTGAGCCAGAAGGAAGGACCCACCAAAGAATGACCCAACAAGAACCAAAATGCAATCACAACTAGAAAGCCCACATAAATGGCATAAAGGACAACCAAGAACATCTAGCTCAGGAGGTCAAGGAGACTAAGGTCTCCTACCACAGAAATTCATAGCGCGAAGACAGGGAGTCAAAGCAGATCACATTTTTTGCCGATGTATCCTCTAGGGCAAGGAAATAAATAAAAAATTAAAAAATGGGACTACATCAAATTAAAAAGCTTCTGAATGGCTAAAAAAATCGTCAAAATGAAAAGGGAACCAACCAATATGGGAAAATATATTTGCTAATGATAACTTGGACATGGGTCTGATCTCCAAATATATAAAAAACTCTTATGACTCAAAACCAGGAAGACAACCAATCCAATTAAAAAATGGGCAAAAGACTTGAACAGACACTTCTCCAAGGAGGACATACAGAGGGCCCAGAGACATACTGAAAGATGCTCAACATCACTAGCTGTCAGAAAGATACAAATTAAAACCACAATGAGATACCGTCTTACACTGGTCAGAATGGCCACCATTAACAAATCAATAAAAAATAAGCGCTGGTGAGGATGTGGAGAAAAGGGAACCTTAGTGTACTATTAATAGGAATGCAGACAGGTGGAGCCACTGTACAAAACATTATGTGCATAATGTTTTCCTGAAAAAACTGAAAATGGAACTGCCTTTTGACCTGACAATTCCACTGCTGGGATTATATCCTAAGAAACCTTAAACATCAATCCAAAATAACCTATGCACCCCTATGTTCATAGCAGCACAATTTACAATAGCCAAGTGCTGGAAATAGCCTAAGTGCCCATCAATAGATGAATGGATCAAAAAACTATGGTCCATTTACACAATGAAATACTACACAGCAGAAAGAAAGAAGGAACTCCTACCTATTACAACAACATAGATGGAATCGGAGAGATTATCCTAAGTGAAATAAGCCAGTTGGCAAAAGACAAATACCATATGATCTCACTTATAAGAGAAACCTAATGAACAAAACAAACAAATGAGCAAATAGAACCAAATACATGGAAACAGGAAACGGACTGTCAGTGGCCAGAGGGGCACACTGAGGGGGATAAGGGTGGAAAGAAGGGGAAGCGTCTATTCAAGGAACAGATGTATGTGACCCATGGACATGGACGACAGGGTTGGAATTGATTGTGTGAGTGTGGGATGGATGGAGCAGGAGAGAGGAATGACAGAAAATTGGGACAACTATAACAGAACAACAATTAAAACAACATTACCAGAAATTCTTATTTTCATATATGCATACATTAGTCTGTGTTCATTTCTATATTTTGCTTACAAACATAAGAAACAGTTTTAGAAGTTGTTTGCTGAAGTGAGGTTGCACTGCACATAAAATTTATAATTCACCTAAATTTAAAGACATGAAATTTTTTAATTCAAAAATATACCTGTAAAAGAATTCCTACAACTCCACTCCAGGAAGACAAAAATCCCAATTAAAAAATGAGCAAAAAACTTGGACAGACACTTCTTCAAGGAAGACATATAGGGGGTCCAGAGACATATGAAAAGATGCTCAGCATCACTAGCCATCAAAGAGATGTAAATTAAAACCACAATGAGAGACCACTTCACATCAGTCAGAATAGCCATCATAAACAAAGCAACAAACAACAAGTGTTGGAGAGGCTGTGGAGAAATGGGAACACTAGTGCACTGTTGGTGGGAATTCAGACTGGTGCAACCACTGTGGAAACAGTATGGAATTTCCACAGAAAACTAAAAATGGAACTGCCTTTTGACCCAGCAATTCCACTGCTGGGATTATATCCTAAGACCCTGAAATACCAATTCGAAAGAACCTGCACACCCCGATGTTCATAGCAGCACAATTTACAATAGCCAAGTGCTAGAAACAACCTAAGTGCCCATTAGTAAATGAATTTAATTAAAAAAAACCTATGGTACATTTACACAATGGAATTCTATGCAGCAGAAAGAAAGAAGGAGCTCCTACCCTTTGTGACAGCATGGATGGAACTCGGGAGCATTATGCTAAGTGAAATAAGCCAGGCACTGAAATATAAATACCATATGATCTCATTTTAAAGTGGAACTTAATCAACAAAACAAATAAGCAAGCAAAATATAACCAGAGACATTAAAATTAAGAGCAATCTGACAGTAACCAGAGGGGAAGTAGAAGGGGATAATAGGAGAAGAGGGGAGAGGGGAAGGATTCTCAGGAACAACTATAAAAGACACATGGACAAAACCAAGGGTGAGTGGAAGCAGGGGAGGGAGGTGGGGATGGCTGGGGTGGGAGGAAGATTGGTGGGGGGTAAATGCAGACAACTGTGCTTGAACAACAATAAAAAAGTTTAAAAATAAATAAAATGTATACCTTTAAACATTTTAATATACTGAATAAAATTTAATTGTGCATATGCATGCAATATTGAGAAAATTTCTTATTTAAATCATTATTTTTATTAGGGGCATATTATTTATTATCAGGAAAAAATTATAGAAATGTAATTTCTGAGTGAAGAATTTACACATATACATGTATATGTATTTTCTCTTGATTATAAATAAAATATAATTTGCTAAAAGTTTAAATGTTACAGAGAAGAAATGCTATTACATATTATTAGTATTAATATTTTTTTGAAGGTGTCTGTCATGCTCCCAGGCAGCTGGAAGGCAGCCGGCAGATTTTTTTTAAAGTTAAATATGCTTTTTTTAAAAATAAAATTATTTTAATTGTTATTCAAGTACAGTTTTCTGTCGTTTACTCCCATCCCAGTCGACCCCCAAAGTGCTCCCCACCTCCTTCCCATTAGTATTAAATTTAAGAAATATATTATATTTAGCACACTGTCATATAAATTTTCCTCTTATGTATTGGTCAGTTTTTCCATCAATATCCTTATTCGTATTTCACTTTTGTAATGAGATATTGCTATTCCATTCTATAGATGAACTATAGTTTAATACTTCCTTTAATAATGGATGTTGAGATTGTTGTTATATTTCCCCATATGTATTTATGCACATTTGTGAGACTACTTCTTTTAGATAAACTTCTATAAGTGGAAACACTTAGTCAATAGCCATGAACATTTAAATACTAAAATTTATTTCTAAATTGTCCTTTTACAAGTTATACTCCACTAATGGTATTACAATGCTCATTTTCACGTGAATTATAGACATTTGAAAGCTTTGGGTATATATTGTTAAACAATTATTCAGAAAATTTGAACCAACTTAGGTTCTCTGTAGCAATTAAAAAAATTAAGGAATGAAGGAGAAACAAAGAACAAGATAAAAACTTTTGCTTTCTTATTCAATAATTATGTCAGGATTCTATTTGCAATATTGATTAATGATAAAAATGACCTTAATTTTCTATGTAACTTCCACATAGAAAAATAATATGGAAACTATATTGTACTTTTTACTCCCGAGAAACTGATCCATTAACAAATAACCTTTCCCATTTCCTACCAAAGTGCTAGTGTCATCCTTAGAGATTTATAGGTGCTTTCTGAAGCTCAAGGTCTTTAAATCACTAGTATTGATACCCTTGGTAGACTCCTAACAAATAAAAAAAATTTATCACACGTATATTAGAGTATATATTTACTCATAAATTATTTCTAAAATAGCTTCTAGTCAAGCATTTTGCTACACCTTTAATGTAAGCAACGTAAGCACAGTATATAGCAGCTTCTGAGGTCATCTGAAGCTTCAGGGAAGGAGGGTATTTAGAAATAGAATGATGCAGTTATCAAAGAACATGCTACAAACCCTTTTGAAAACTTACAACACTGAGATGGTTCAGGGCAATGTGAGGTGTTAGTCAAATTAGTTTATTTTTGATGCTTCATCTCTCTGATCCGTTCTATAAGCCACTATGTGTATGTATGACTGCCTGTGATGTGGTTCGAACCATGGTAATCACTTATACGTTGAGGAAGTGTGACGACACTGGACTCCTAGTCCTGGAGTTGTACTAGCCTAAATGATGTAGTGATCCCTAATCAATAAAATGCTTCTTAGGCTTCAGATGAGCTGTGATAAAGCATATCTAACAAAAAGGTGGTCCAGCTATCCAATACAAAACCATCCTGTTGTTTTGTTTTCAAGGAACAAAAAAAATGCTTTATATATTCATGGTCTTAGAGTTCTTCACGACCATAGCAGCATCATACAATTAGGCATAAATACTGAAAAGAATACTAAAATACATCTAGTTTAGGCATGATGGCTCTGGCCTTCCAAGGTTTGTGAATGGTGTGTGATCCCTGTGGTATGTGAGAAATTCATGTTTTAAAAATTCGGATGAAAGTGATCACAGGGACTCCCTGTGTTAGCATTTCAGAGGTGAGAATTTGGTCTCATGTTCATTTGAAAATGAAATAAAGGAAATATAGAAAAATTATTAAATATGATTAAACCTTCTGAATTATGAACTCTAATGTTTTCCCTTTGCTTTTTGTTTGAGTTTTGAGGGTTTTTTTATTTGCAGTTCTTTATTTTGGAAACTATATGTATTGTTTGTCATCCTTTGAAATTTCAAAAGGCCAATCACCCATTATAATTTGTCAGATGAAGTAGCATAGGGTTATTTGACAAAAATCAGCAGTTCTGATGACCTTTGATGAAGCCTGGAACTATGAGATAATATAGAAAAAAATCTCTGGAAATAAACCCAGTAGACTAGAGTTCAGAAATAGAGCTCAACATTTAAGCAGAGATACTTTTTTTTAAAGGATGTCAGCAGCATTGAGAGGTATTGTTTGCAAAAATAGATTCTTTTGAGGGTGAAATGATAAATTAAAGACTTTAGAAATTCATCATCGTACATTTTCTTTGGAACCAACAAACAGAAGTAGTCTATTTTCTTTCATTAAAAATGATTTGATTTTAATTTTGACAGCCATTGGAAGTTATCTATCATCTATACTTTTGACAGTGAAGCAAGAAAAGTGTTCTATGAATAGGATTTTTTATGATTTGGGTAGTTGTCATTACTAGCAGGTTTTGTGTGAATAATAGATGCCAAACTTGGCTTGACTCCTCATTTCCAGTGCTTTTCACTTCTTTTGTATCAAATTGCTAATAACCAGCTTCATCTTTTGTCACCAAAAAAGAGTGGCTTTTTTGTTTGCCCACAGAACTGTATTACTCAGCGCTGAGCAACGAGTTATCACAAGATGATAATCCACTCCTCTGGGGGAAGGTCTGTGAATCCACAGGCACTTCCACAAAAAACAGACTGCAGGCTTTTCAGCAGACACTTTTATACCCCTTTTGAAAGCTGTTTATTAAATCTGGAGAGAAACTGGCTAACTGAAAGAGAAAGCTACACCAAATAGGCCTATGTCCCTGACTGCGGAAACATTTTCTTCTGCCTCAGAGAGAATGGTCCATGAGAAACTTGAGTAACTTTAATGCCTTTTAGACAATACATCCATACCTGTATGTTTCACTCCTAAGGCTTCTTTGGTATTAAGAAAAGAATCTAAAGAGCAATGATTTAGGATGTTTTAAAAACAGAATTGATTAACTGTTCCAGTTCAGTGTCTCCGTAGGAAAATCATTTACTAGAAAAATCATATTTACTGGAGAATTATTTTTCATGTTTTCTTTGTCACCTGGCATGTCTGTAGCATGCCTGTATCAGTCAGGAAAGCTGAAGTACTGTGAGTTGTGGGATAAGGGGTTCAGTACAGGAATTAGAGATCCCACAGTGTGGGGGCTGGGGCCAGGCCAGCAGGGAGCTGGAGGAGCAGAGGGAGAAGCCAGGAGTCACGAGTCACCCGGGCGGATGATGGAATGCTGGGGAGCTGGGCCTGTGTGCAGCTGAGGCCTCTGTGGGTTTGCTGCCCAGCACTCGTTGGTGGGCCTCAGGCTCCTGTTGGTCAGCAGGGTCAGTTTGGACAGACTGACCAGACATGCAGTGGAGGAGAATGAGGGTAGACTGGAATCTGCTGGCATCTGCCACTTCCCTCATCAATCTGATCATGGTGATTTTCATTCAGAGAGTAGTGGCTGCTGCTTCATTTCTGCTTCCAAATCTCCTGTGAATTCCTCCTTTTCTAGCTTTACGCAGAACCACACAGGGAAGGGCAGTCTAGAAAATGAAGTTCGTGCTTATGCAACTTGACCCGTTGCAACCCCCCATGGTTTTTAACAGAGAGGACAGAGACATCCTATAGGAAAATTATATTTCTACCCTATATTATCACCCCCTACAATAAAAAAAAAGTCTTGGAAAGATTTAATTTAGAAATAATGGTAATATTTTAGGATATTTGCAACAGCCTCACTGACACTCTCTATCTTTCAACTTTTATACAGTATTTTCATTATTGGCAGGGGGCACACCAAGCATCAAAAACTGTAGTGGAGTAATCTTCAGGGTCAAGTTTTCATGTGGGCAATTCTGAATACTCTGTATTACATGCTCTGAGACATCTCCTTCTACCATGGCCTACTATACAAAGGAACACAATTTCTCATGGGTATACATGTTTCTTTCACACCACCATTGTACAGAATCACCAGTTTTTTGGAAGATGAGTAAAGAAAATATTTAGGCAATCTTTGAACTCTGAACTGTTTCTGAGTTCTAACTCACCGAATAAGAAAAAAAGAAGCAGCATTCATGGAAGGTATTTCCTATCCACACTGAACTAGAAAGTAAATATTTTTTAAATGCATATATGCAACTCAGTAAATAAAAATATTCTGTGTTAAGGAGAAGCAGCTTTTTTTCAAAAGCATTACCTTATTTCCAAAGCATTCTAAAGACTAGAGCTTGCTGTTTTTGTCTTTCTTCCACATGAGTACTAGCCATCATCCGGACCAGAGGTTTCCAAACTTACTCTGTTCATGGCACCCTAGTTTTGCACTAGTTCTTTAAAAAGTGCTCCTAGGTCAAAAGAAATATCTAATAGTCCTATTTAGTTTATGTCTAAATTAATTGCTTTGCTAAATTCACTAAGGTGCAAATAGCTTTGTCGTCATAGCTCGTGTGATGTTTGGTAAATGACACCACGTTTCCCTCAAAATTCTCCAGTAAATGGCAGGCTCAATTTTGCATGCCAACCCAGTAGACCCTACCCTGCAGGGTCTACGTGAGTTCATTGCAGCCCCAGGGTGCCTCAGCACGCAGTTTGGGAACTATAGGGCTAGACGGAGAACAAAGCCTAAGTGAACTCGTGTCTTTTGTTTCATTTCTCTCTCTGGACTCTTTCCAGATTTTTCTATATGGTAGATATTCTTTAACAAATGTATCAGTGTAAGTATTGCACACTATTTCTGAATTCTAATCTACTGAGTTTGTTCCTGGGAATGAATATATATATATATACCATACTGCTGTACCTCATACCACATGATTATTTTTTCTATCCCCAGTTAGAGGAGAGTGGTGATACTAGGCACAGAGGTATGATTAAAATATAAAATTTTTTCTGACTCAGCTCTTCTAAGAACATTTTTCACCCTAGGGTCAAAATTATTGTGTAACTAGCTTTCTGTCATGTTCTGGGGCTTGAGCAGCTTTTTCTGGGTCTCTTATTAACTGTAACAGAGAAAATGCACTCTTTTTTCCCCCACAAAAGCAATGCTACAAATCTCTATCATTAAGATCGCTAGCATCAAGTTGCCGTGATGTTCTGACTCACAATGGCCTTGAAGCATTTGAGGTCAGGTTCTTCAGCCAGAGCCATGATAACTATCTAGCTTCTCCTCACCTACTCAAGAGTGATGACAGCCTCTTAGGCCGTGAAGAAAGAATCCCAAGTGCAGCCCAGCCTCCTTGGCAAAGACTTGAATCCTGAGGCAGCAGAGCCCTGACGTGGCCAACCATAGTGATACACAAAAGACGGGACTGACACATGATTCACAGGCCCCTGGGTGGTGCCTAGGAACAAATCAGGAAACACCTGTTAAAGTAATAAACTTCCTTAAGGGAAGGAAAGCTCAGGGGCACTGAGATTTGTGTATAAATTTACTCATGGGATGGTGAAGATTGAGGTACCCAGGTACATATCTAGTCCTTTCCCTCTTGTGGCAGAAGTCACTGAATACATCTTGCCTCTCGGCAGGCGCTGTCCCTTACCCTTGCTGCCCTGGTGTAGAAGGGATTCTCTCCCACTGGTAATTAATTACGAGAGTCGAGAAGTGAGCATATGTTGCCAGGGTGGCAAGACAGACACACTTGCTTGAAGATACCTCTTGTCAAGCTCAGAAGAACTATCTTTTCAGGCTGTGCATCATCCATGATGCAAGTTTTCTATGCGAACAGAAGCTGCGGAATCTTTAGTCTCTCTTTATTCCTGCCAGTTCCAGTACTCTCCGATCAAATGTTTAGCTCCAAAGTCTTCGTCACTAGTCCCAGGAGACTTTGGAGAGCTTCATGTGAAAATGAGTCTTGGCTGCTCAAATTGATATTTGAGAATCCTCCTTAATTTAACTGCAACCTCTTCCTTGCCCCTAACGTTAAAAACTATATATCCAAATGACCTATAAGTCTCATTTTCCCCTTGAAATCTTTTGCTATGAAAAATGCTCAGTTCCAGTGACTCCAATCACTTAATGAACCCTCTTATACTTTTGCTGTTCCACCTTCTGAATTACTTATGAAGTGAACCAACTTAAAGTGCCCATTGAGGCTTTTTTTTTTAATGGAAACAGATGCAGGCTCAATTTTGCATGCCAACCAAGAAGAGCAGCATCCACACTTCTTAGGATTCAATTTGAAATTTTGGTTAATTAATGATAGCCTAAATAACTCTGACAATGTGGAAAACTCATTCAGGGAGTAATAGGAAGTCATATATATATATGCTAGGCCTTAGGAAAGATCCTTAAAATTTTTTTCTCTTACATATTTTAATTCTCAGAGTAAGCTTTTTACATCTTTACACTAGGACAGATTATAGTCAAAATACTTATTTGAAACAGACATTTGAGAATTTTTATAAAAATATCTGTCATTCCCCCTGGAGTTAACTTTTTCATAGTTTTCTACAAAATTAGGAAGAAATGTGATTTAAAAGTGAAGGTGCTCCAAACAGGTGGAAACTAAAAACCATGTATGGTGTCAGATGGGAGCGAGATTTATAAGGACAACTACTTAGTAGGGTACAGAATGTCTAATATGGGGGTATACACTGGAAACTAATATAATATTGTATATCAACTATAATAAAGGGAAACAAAAAATGAAAAAAAGTAAAAATAAAATATAACCCTGTTTTTTAAAAATTAAAGCTCTTTTTGCCCTGGCTGGTGTAGCTCAGTGGATTGAACACAGGCCTGTGAAGCAAAGGGTTGCCGGTTCAATTCCCAGTCAGGGCACATGCCTGGGTTGCGGGCCGGGTCCCCAGTGGGGGAAACATGAGAGGCAACCACACATTGATGTTTCTCTCCCACTCTTCCTCCTTCCCTTCCCCTCTCTCTAAAAATAAATAAATAAAATATTTTTAAAAATTAAAGCTATTTTAAACAATTTCATAGTATTTGTTTCTTAGAGGAAATTCTGTAACAGATCCTTCTAAAACATGAAGAATTCTTGGGTACAGTCATCAGATACTCCCAAAGACATACACTTTGTAATTGTATTTTTATATAATAGACTTTTCAAATCAGGAAACTCTTGGATCTGAAAGTTTCCTCATGCCCAATTGTCCTTTGTTTTATGAGAAGTGGGCCAAATGCAGGAGGTGCGCTCTGTTATTCTAAGGTATTAACTGTGTGTGTGTGTGTGTGTGTGTGTGTGTGTGTGTGTGTGTGTGTGTAGACCAGGTAAGGATGGGAAGGAGAAAGAAAAACACAGTCAAAAGGTTACACCAGTGTCTCTATAACTGTGCAAACACCATTTCACTGACCAACAATGTCTCTTGGGCTTCCTCTTTTTGGACTCCAGGCCTCAGAGCACACTGTGTTAACTAGCACATTTTTCAGTGTGACCTGAGTTTTAGTCAGGTCCTCTGGATTCCACGTTCATATGTATGCTATATTCTCTTTCTCCACTTTTCTCATTCTCTGTCTCTCTCTCTTTCTATGTGTCTTTCTCCCCATCTCATGTGTGTCTTTCTGTCTCCTTGTCTCTGTCACATACATACACACAAACACACACTTCATCAAGGTCAGGGGCTTCATACAAAAGAAGAGGTCTACAGTGAGAAAGCACCAAAGGATAATTTAGGGTAGATATATGGATTTTTAAAGGAGAAACTCACATCCTTCTATCATGCTAAAGAAAAAATCTTAAGAATGATGGTCTGTACTCATTATTTCCCATATAACCTGCTGAAGAGAGAGGCTCTGGAAACATCAAAATAGTTCATTTACCTAACAGTTACTAGAATTTATTTTTAAATAATCATGATAATAGCACTCAGCTTTTTTAATGAAAAAAGCGTCTTTAAAAATATTCTGAAGTGATTTCCTAAGTGTGTGTTAGTTGTGTCTTTTCTATTAAAACCAGGATTTTTGGAAAGTAAAAATTGTGCTAAGGATATTAGTACATTAGTACATGACCACACACATTCTAATTACCAAGTTATACTCTTTGTTGCTACTGAATAAAGATTGACACTTTTATTTTTTCCCATAGATATTGGTTTCAAATAGAAAAATTCAGACAGTAAAGCTGAATGGGTACTAATGGGCTTTTAAAACCTATAGTTCATACGTATCCAGAATAGGTAAATTTGACCTCTATGGAGAAGAAGTTGCAGTCTGATAATATTACAATCAATCATATTCGATTAGCTATATTGTTTAAATATAATGGTTACACAGGGTGGTTTATAGCAATGCAATAGTCTAAGTGACCAACTCTTGTTCTATTCTATATTTGTCTCTTCCCATACCTATCCTCCTCCTCAACAGTCATCTCTTTGGTCAGACACACACAGTCACTCTCAGGACTGGCCCTTGGCTTGCAATGACAGAGGATGCATAGGTGGCTGGGATATAAGGCCAACAAATGAAAGGTTAAGAGAAATGGTGAGTAAAGAACAAAGCTGATAAGCAACAGTGACAACAGGTGACAGTGACAAACACTTAGCTGTGCCCTGTATTGGGTACAGAAGATATCTGGCAGAACTTATTGAACTATCTCCCTACTGTAACCTCCTTAATGGAATTCCTACTTGCCTACTGTGCAGCTTCCTCCTTAAATTAATGCTGTTGGAATATGCAAGTGCAAATTTACTTTTTCTCCCATCTGCCTACTGCCACATTGTGATTTTCATTATCTGCTCCTATCTGCCCTAAACTCACCTCTGAGATCAGAGTTTGTGTCCATTACCAAATATTCATAACCACAAATCTTATTTTCCACCCAAGAACCTCTGGTTCTGATCTTGATGCATCCCTGTTGTATGCACTTTTCTAATTTTCCTGTGCCGTGCTGGCAGAAAAACCTGTACTTACAAAAATATTATGATCAGGCTAAGAGGTGAATCAGCCCTCGCCCAGGGAGACAATGAGATGAATATCTGGGAGACAGAACAGGGGCATGTCAAGGCAATTAGATAGAGAGCTCCCTGCAGAAGTCAGGAGTCAGGGAATCCACAGGTTCTGAAGGTGAGGAACGTGACAGGAGAACATAACCATTCTCCAGCAAACAGTTATTAAACATTTACCACGTTCCAGGCACCTTGATTATGAAGTCTGATCAGTTAATGGATGTTTATACACTTTTCACAAGGTTGGGAATTAATTCAGGGCATTAACAACCCAAAGTCCCAATATGTGGACAGGTAGAATGAGCATGCCTGGCTGAAGGAGAGATGCTCTGATTAATCCAGGAGTAGCCTGAGGACTGAAATTGTCCACTTCTGTCCCAAAGCATGACTGGCGGCCTTGACACAGTATGGATGAACCTGGCACTCTCTGTACCCTTCAAAAGCACCTTCCAAGTCATTCTGATTTTCCACTAAATATAGAATTACTGAATAGGCCCAAAATATTGATTCATACAAAGATATTTGTTAAACACTTGCTACAAACATGTATTATGCAAAAATAAATTAGAAAGGAGCTCCTATTCTCATGTAGTTTATATTCTAATAATATACAATGTCTGTAACTCAAGCTGAAATTTAAACAACATAAAACTGACACAGATAGAATTCAGAAGAACTTGATGAAGTTTCGAGAAAAGCTTTGCGTGGTAAAAGAGCATTTGCACTGCAGTTTGAAGTATGATTCACACTAAAATCATTTTTAATACCGAAGCAATCTATGTTTACTTTCGAAAGATTATAAAATATAGATAAACTATATACATACACGCAGAGACACACAAAATAATTCTCTGATTCATAGATGACCCACATGTATATGTATGTGTGTGTTTCTAGACTTTCAATATGAACATGAATACAAGTGTAAATGTAGTTGTAAATTAATATATACATTAGCCATTTATTTTTACAAAAACAGAACCATTTTGTATATGTTGGTTTTGTGACTTCATTTTCTCTACCAAACACTACTATGAATATAATTCATAGAAATCAGTGTTAATCAATAGCATCATTTTTTATTGCCCAAATACCACATACATTGTATATAGGTGTATTATGATTTATGAATCTGATAATGTTGGGAATTTGGGTTGTTGGGTTTTTTTTTCTATTATAAACATGCTGACAAGAAAACCCTTGAAACAAATTCCTTTTCTTAATGATGAATTCTGGAAGTGAAATTTCAAGGTCAATCCATATGTGTATCTAAGAAATAGCCCAGACACGGGAGAGGGATGGTTACTGGGGATAGTTATGGCTGTTTTGCTTTGCCTGAAGAATAAGGTAAAAGAGATGTCTGCCTTGGCCGCTATAACAAAAATGCCACAGACTGGATGGCTTATAAACAACAGAGCTTTATTTCCCACAAGAAGACTGGGAAGTTTAAGATCAAGATACCAGCAGATTCTGTGCTCTGTCTTCCTGGTTCATGGCTGGCCCCTTCTTGCTGTGTCCTCACATGGTGGAAGGGGCTAAGGAGTTCTGTGGGCTCTCTTTAAGAAGGGCACTAATTTCATTCATGGGGGCTCCAACCTCGTGACCTAATCATAACCCCAAAGCCCCACTTGCTAATACCATCACAGTGTGGGTTAGGATTTCAACATATGAATCTTAAGGGCACACTAACATTCAGACCACAGTGGGAAAGTAATAAAAGTTTTAAAAATATGGCGGAAAAGTTAAGACAGGACCAGAATTTTCAGACTCTTTAATGGTAGATCAAAGAATGTAAGAATATTAGCATTCAGTGTTTAATAGCTTTTAATTTGATGCAGTGGATAGACTCTGTAAGATTTCTTCCCTAAGAATCAATCACTGGGAGTCATTGGTGCTGTAGCTTTGGTGCTTTATACCATTCAACAGTTACAGAAGTGCTTCTGATAAACAACAAAACTACCGAGCTTTCAGAAATCATCACTTGACTAAATGGCCTCAAATGACGCTCTCAGCATGAAGGTCAGGGTGTTCTGTGTGCAGGCAACCACAACAGAAGGTAGCTGTCATTGTAGCAGTCTTGCTGTGCCCACCCCAACTACTACAAACACTCTGGAGAACCACGTGGTGGCTCACAGAGTTTTTCAGTGGAACAGAGGAACACCCCACTATGGTTTTTTCCTCATGTGCCATGAACAAGGTCTTCTAAAGTGGCAGCACCAGAGAGCTTCTTACATGGAAGTAGGGGGTGGAAAATCCCTGGGGAGAGTCAGAGCCAGCTGTTAGGAAGAGGTTTCATTATCCCTTTTTGAATTTCTTCCCCTCCCTGGGAAATCATTATTATGTGGCATTCCTTCTGGTATTGGTATGACTTTGTTTATTTTAGTGCATGGTTCATTATTTGTTTAGGAACAGTGCTCAGAAAAATTCTTCCAAGTGCCACGTTAACTCAGCCAATGAGATGTTTCATCGTCTCCTCTGGTGTCACTTCTTGCAACTTGGCTAGACTTGGATTTTGGGTGAGGGCATAAGCTCTGAGAGCTCTTCAGGACCATGACATTGATTGGCCCCCTCTGTGGATAACAAAGCAAATTCAATAATTATTGATTTTCTCTAGATTGAAGAGATTTATACTATACCCCTCACTCTCAATATGGGGAAAAGCAGCTTTTGCCCTTGATCTTGAAAACAACGAACGCTATTACATTTAATTAAATAATAATTCCAATTAAGCAGAAGCAGGCCACGAAAAGGCATTTGTTTCTCTCTGAATGCTTTCCTTCTCCGGCAGCACGAGGGCTTCTGTGCAGTTGGAGTCACATGTTTGATTGACTGGACTCCCAGGCTGATGTTTACACGGCTGTATTCATCTTGCTCTGATGACTGTGACATGCCACCCGGATGCGGTGAGGCTGACAGGGAATGTGAGGGGAACAGACAGATGACAACGTCTCCATTCTTCAGAGCCAATGCAGGATGATCTGTCACCTGATGATAGGCCACAGCCTGTCATTTATTTACTTACAGCTTTAATGTGGGTAAAATGAGCAGGAGAGAGGGAGGGGGAGTGACAAGAGGCAAAGAGAAAGTGAGTGGTTACAGGGAAGAAAAACCTGACAGGCCCTTTTCGACATCAAAATATCACCAACAGCCATTTCATACATCTCAATGGGCACGCCAGCCCAGGAGCCGATTATCAGCAGCATTCTGGGCAAGAAATCAGATTTGCAAAACAGGGACTTTAGCCATTTAGTCTGTGGGAGTGGGGTCGACCAACCACACTCCTACTTGATTATATTAAGTGCCTTGAATTTCTTGTACATTTAAATTTTGCAATATTCAGTGATCGTTTTGGCAAGCGCATTTTGCTCTTAGTTGTTTAATTGCATTTCACAAAGTCAATTGTATATGCCATGGAAATCATCAGCTAAGTGTTGTCTTTTCTTTAAAAGTGCCACGAGAAATCATTTATAGTCTCGAAGACAAAACCTTTGAAAGCCATTGACCTGCTTGTTTTACGTGATGACATTTTGTTATGGGAAAGAGCTGCCTAAAAATCCATGAAAAACAACAATAGACATTGTAAGTTAATTCTGGAAAAATAAAACTGTGACCATTTATATTTAAAGGGGATTTTGCAAGCCACGAAATGATCTACATAAATGAAATATTGCCGAGTTAAACAAATGTAAAGAACAAAATGCACTAAATACTTTATGTACAAGCACAGATTTGAACCATTAAAAAGCTTTAAAAGGCATCTATAATTTGGACATGCTACTCTTGTTTTATACCACTGGGTCTGACTATGTCACACGGCATTCACATTTGCTGCCAGGCCTTGGGAAGGCCCCACATACAGACGACCTGGCCCTGAGAGTGTGGTCTGTACAAGGAGTGTGCATGGAGGGGCACCTTATGTGAACAAAGATGGTAAAGCATTCACTAACCCTCACCACAATGGGGTTGATGAGGCCCACGTGTTAGGTCCAGCATTATGTCAATTATCTAGCATGCAAAAATATCAATGAAAGGACATACTTCATAAGAAACATTGCTCCTGGGCAATTGGAGCTCTAACTCGTAGTAGCCAGAATCCAACAACACCAAGACAGAGTGTTCTCGATGAAGCTCTGGTTCTTTGTGTGATTTCCAGATGCCTTTTTTGGCATGTCTAGATTTGTCATGCACTCTTTATAACTAAAATAATTATTCCCCTTTTAGGCTTTTAGATTTGTAGCACCCAAGCAACCGCTCAACAGGCAGCCTGAGATACAACAGGTCTCGCTTTCACTCAGTGAAGGCAACATCTCTAAGGAAGTTGGGTACATAAATGTAACTTCCTAGAACACTGTGAGGAATATTGCCTTTTAATAGAGTGTGTCTGCTTTGAGAGAAAAATAGTTCCATTTGATGCTGAGAAAGTTGTTGGAGCAGATCAGACACCCTCCACGTTGTAGCTCCATTACCAAGTCTTTCCTGCATATCCGCTCACCCCTTACTCTAAGATAGTTATGTGCATTCCTGCTTCAGGATGCAAAGCAGTGTTCAGGAAAGGGGAGGTTTTGCCATGTCTCCATAGGGGGTCCTCTTCCTAAATCTAGAAATACAAGCTACACTTGACCTTCCACTTTTCCTATAGATCTGTTGCCAAGGAAAGGAAGATGTTGCCAGGAACCCTGATGATTTAGGGGTCCTGTGAGATAGAAACTACCAACCAGCAACTTGATAGGCCCATTCCGGGAGCTGTGTCTCGGTCTCTGATGTGTATAATTTATCATATTCTTAAATGACCTAAGTGATGAAGTAGAGTCACTGGAACTCTGAGAACTGTTTGATATTTTTAATGCACCTTCTGAAGTTTCATTTTGTATTGACCAGGAGGCCCACTTCTTTCCTGATGAATTTCAGGAGGGAAGAGAATTTTGTTCCCTTCTGTGTATTTGCCAGTGTGTCTTCTGTGTTTAAAAGGGCCACCTTCTATGTCCTCGTTTCCTGCAGGGCAACGTGATGAATCCTATAACCTTGCTCACAACTTGGCTAGATATTGTTTGCCTTGGATTTATGTGGACACAGGTGGTGCCCTAAGGATCCAGGTCTTTATGGGGAACACCTGTTTCCATTTCTCTTGCTCGCACTATTGCAGGGAATGACATATGTGAGGTGGGGCCTTAGGTTATATTTGCAAGATCAGCGAGGTGAAGAGTGTTAAATATTAGGGTTTTATAACAGTTAAGCTTTATTGTTCTTCTCATCAGCCCCTCAAGGTTCTTTATCCCTTTTATATCTCTGGTTAGGTGCTGTTTATACTGGTGACATGGGAGGAATTAGGAAGAAAAAGGAAGAAAGGCAGAGTATTCCTGGACTCTGCAAGTACCTTCAACTCCCCTCCATGTAATCAATGTTTTGTAACTTACCAACCATTTCAGTTTCTAGGATCACCCACTCCAGTATAGCCTATAATAATTTTAATAAGATAAGAGGTATGTAAAAATTATTTATTGTTTGTTCTTCCTTCAAATATTAATTAAGTCCTCCCATGCGTAGAGTCCTCGGCAGACCCTTTGAACCATGATCCTGATCCTCATTTATTTAACGCGTAAACAAATTAAAAAAAAAAGAGTCACATCCTCTCTCCTTCCATAAACCGGAATAGCTCTTTCTCACTTTCTGTCTTTCACATTGGTTTTGTAGCAAAGGTGAAAAGTAAAAGTAATCATCATCTACTGGGACCTTTGTTGCTGAGACCACAAACTTTATCCAAGTCTTTAATATGCAATTTTTTTTCACCTAACATTTTTATTTTTGACCCAGATGGGATGCCGGTTCCATCCAGAACCAGTCTGTTGATATCAAACAGAATCATAGATAAGTAGCTAAACTGCATAACTCATTTGCAACTGAATATTGTGTCCCCGTTATACCTGGGAGCAGGGATGATATTTAAGATACCTGTCCTACTTAGCAGCTGAGCACTGATCAATGGCAGTGGGGGGTTGCTACAAACAAGTGGTTCAGCCCAACCAATGGCACCTGCTGATACCCCTCCATGTCGGCAAGGATCTGATGGTGAGAGTGGAAGACGGGTCATCTCCCTGGTGACATAAGAACATAACTGATGAAAACATTGCCTTCTGTATTAGCTTCTTGGGGCCGCCATAACAAATATCCACAATCTGGGTGGCTTAGAACAATAGAAATTTGTTTTCTCACAGTGCTGGGGGTGAGAAGTCCAAATGAGATACCAGCAGGGCCATACTCATTATGAAGCCTATAGGGAAGAATTCTTTCTTGCCTCTTCCAGCTTCTGGTGGCTTCTGTCACTCCCTGGCTGTGGCAGCAACACTCCATTCTGTCTCCACCATCCCATGGCCTTCTTCCCTATGTATCCCTGTACCCTCTTCTCTTCTTGCAAGGATGCCAGTCATTGGTTTTAGGGAACACCTAAGTCCACAGTCATTTTATCTCAAGTTCATTAACTGGTTACATTTGCAAAGATCTTATTTCTAAGTAAGGTCATATTCCAAAGTTCCGAGTGGACATGATTTGGGGGAAGGCTTCTATTCAACCCAAGACAACCTCGCTCACTCTCACTGTTTCTTAGAATAATGTACTTGGCAGGAGATCCTCGAATAGCAGGTGAAAATCTTTTCAATGATTTCCTCTCTGAATGGTGTGGTAGGGAAATGTTCATTTTTTATTTTTGTATTGATTCATCTATCTATCTATTTATTTTTCCACTTAATGAAGAAGAAGGCTGAGTTTTAGAACATTTCCCAAAGGGGTTTAGAATTTAAATGATAAATCTCTGAAAAATGTTTGGAAGTAGTTTCCTGTTTATGTTTTCTTTTCTTTTTTTCTAGCAAACATTTAATTTTTTAATTTCTTAAAAAATCTGGGTGGAGGTTGGGATAAGGGAAAAAGCAGGAACAATTATAACAGCATAAACAATAAGAATAAAAAGTTGTAAATAAGATGCCTTAGAAGAAGGGTTTATTAAACTTCCTTGTGCATAGATGTTGATCTTGCATAGACCTGTGGATCTTGCCCCTTTTATAATGTAAATTCTGGTTCAGAATGTCTGGGGTGAAGGCTTCAGAGTGAGCATTTTCTAATAAGCTGCCAGTTGATGTTGATGTGGTTGGTCCTTACAGTAACAATAGTAACACTTTCTGTACAAAGGGATTCAAAATAGAGATATGGGCGCCGTTTGTTCATCTCAGCAGCCCAGGGAAGGCGGTGCAGCAGAAGCATCAGTCCTGGCCTTGGCAAGCAGGACAGAAGGCTCAGTGGGGCTGGCTTTTGCTAATGTTTCCTCTGTTAGTTACTGACACAGTAGGGCTGGGGCTTTCATGTCTCAGTCAGAGTTCTTCCCATTCTGTCAGGAAACAGCCTGATAGTCACATTTTTTTTCTTGTCACAGTCCGCAGGGAGACCAGTTCTTTATTTCCATTTCCACATTCAGATTTTCATTCATTTTGAGGTATATGGATATGTTAGCTTAGCCATCACGGCTTTGGGATCAGTCTGAGCTGTGTTCTTATCAGAATTTTGCCAGCTCTGCAATGTTGGATGAGTAGTGTGACCTTTCTGGGCCTAGGCATTCTCATCTAAATGGGCAGAATCATGTATGTCTTACAGGAAGACAACAAGGAAAATTAATTTAATACACTTAAAGTATCTGGCAACGTGCCTCCAAAATAGCAGGGCCCTCTATGGTCTTTATTTTATTAGAGTCCAGATGAAATGGGGGATGGTGTGAAGCACAAGTGGTTTTTGCCTCTGGTGGGTG
>PVKM010024561.1:0-20451 GCA_004027735.1 Carollia perspicillata
GCTAGACCACGTCAAAGATTTGGGTCCTTCTCTTAAGAGCAACGGGGAAGCCTTGAAACAGAGCCGACACCATCTGATTTTGGTCTGGAGGCGATATCAGATACTCAACAAGCATCTAGGGATGTTCATTAGGTGACTGAATGCATCTGTCTGTAAACTGTGTTACCAAATCATAGTGAAAAGCTTCCCCTAGGAAAGAAAAACGTGAATTTCTACCTAGAAGCAGTAGCAAATTAGAAAAATAACATTTTACATAAAAAAGGAACTGACCTGTTTCTTCTTTGCAGCAGATTTGGGATCATGGGAAGTGGTTTGCCCCAGGCCAGGGTAGGAAGCTGGTGGCTGACTCATTTCTGCCCTGTTCATAAGTGAAGCCCATACCTTCCTTCTGGCTTTCCTGCCTCTCACCGCTGCTGAAGCTGTGCAGATAAAGGAATCAAATTACACTCCAGCTCTCACTGGAGGTTCTCACATTGAGAGCTTAGATTCTACCCATCACCTTGGTTCAGTTTCTGTCCTAAGGATACCCAGTCTTGCTACCACACCGTCCCTCTGTCGGCTTCCAGGGGGATGCAGTCATGTCTTGCTGATCTTCAAGTTCCCGGCCTGGAAAACAGTGCAGAGCAGCCGGCAATCGAAAGCTGTAATTGTTAAATTAGCACTGACAATATTAGCCGAACGATGTAGAGGCAGCAGGGAGGAGACCAGCTGGACCAGGCTCCGCACTTCATTTCGGAGCAGAGTGGGAAATAGAGCGGCGTGGCATTAATGAAAATTGTGGCTGTATGGAATGTTTTTGCCAAGAGATTGGCATTTTTTTTAACAGAAATTTCAGAAAGCGAGAGAATACTGAGTAATACGTCAATCATGGGGTGGGATCTGTCAATTTCTGGCAAGTTGAATAGGCCATGGGAATTTTTTACCTCACCTACGCTCACTCTTTTATGAATTATGAAGTATTATTTTTTCCTGGAGCCCTCGAGAATTGCAGAGAGGAGGGGAGCTGGTCCATATAATCATTCTTCTTCTGAATGTGTAGGGTTTTCTGTCTGCCTCTTTATCCCTGTCTGTGTTTCTGTCTGTCCTTCTCACCCTCTTCTTGCCTCCTTGGTAAGAGCCAGTATTCGCATGTGTCACAGGATTTTCATAGGGGTGTTTTCTTGGCAGTGGCTTGTGGCAGGTCAGGGCAGTTCAGGAGGGGTTGGGGGGGATGATGGAGGTAAGAACTCTATTTTTGGCAAGAGACCAGGCCATTGGGAAGGCCAGTGTGGGGGTGGTTGGTGGCCAGGGCACACAAGAAAGATGCAGAGTTTGGCAGGGTGGCTGAAGGGTCAGGGTGTTATCAGGCCACAGTGGCCTGGCTCGCACGCCAGCTTCAGCATAAGGAATGATCATCCTGGCCAGATGAACAGGTAGGCAGCCCGGAGGAGGCTGGCACGAAGCTAAGTAGGGCAACAGGAGGCAGGATGCTAGTCTCGGCTCTGTTGGTGGAGACCGGGGTCCCAGGTGGGGTATGAGAGGCTCAGGCCAACACCAGGGGAAAGTATTAGGAATGCCAGCCCGGGGGCACAGGGTACCAGGGCTTCAGGCCAGACCCAAAGGAAGAAGCGACTGATGCTTGTGCGGCATTCAGTTGTGCCAGGCACCATTCTGAGCACTTGCTTTTCTCCAGGCTTTTCGTCTGCAGAGTAATCTTGGGATAGTCCTCATTTTATAAGTAAGGAAATGAAGGCAGAGAAGAGCAGAGTAGCTTTCTGAGTGTTATCCAGCTGGGAAGTGGCACAGCAGGGATTTGTGGGCAGTCGGCTCCAGAGCCCCTGCTGTATAGTATTCCTGTTTCACTGCCCAGGAGTACTGTGCACACAAATTGCAGTGTGGGGGCTCCTCGGAGCTGGGCTGTGCGGGCGGTCCTGATTCCATACGACTTCCCTTTGAAAAAGAGCTGATTCTTCTCTCTGCCTTCTGGGCACCAGGAAATTCCTATGTACCTTTCATTTATTAACTTGTTAAGTCCGGGACTGTTTTTATCTCAATGTTACAGATGCGGCCCAGAGACACTCAAGGATATGCCTGCCTAGGTAGTGAGGTTTAAATTCAAACTCAGAGGATGAGTTAAGAGGGGACTCTGTTGTCTGTAATGCTTTGTTATGTTTTGTTTTCATTCCTTTGCCGGCCGTGCTGGCACCACCACCTGTGTCGGAAGCCCATCAGTGAGGAAACGGGGTTACAGGGTATATGCTCCCTGTGCCACAGATTTCTAGGTGAAAACGAGGGAGTGGGTTAGCTCTTGCAGAGCCAAAGAGGGAGAGAACCATCTAGCCCACTGTGATCACTTTGCAAAATTTAAATAGAAACAAAAAGCAAAATAACGCCTTTAGCTCAATTGGCAGCTAAGGACGTTGGGCTTGTGTTCTAATTCATAGAGCCAACGAGAGTCCAAACACGATCCCTTTGTTCCTTCCCTGGCCTCACAGAGTCCTCCTGTAGAACTCATAACTAACTACATGGCTTAGGAAAGTTACATTCCGGAAAAACGGGGGTGGAAATCGGGTAACAACATTTCTGTTAGCTTCCACATCTACCCCTCTCATCTTGATCACGGCTGTCTTAAACTCAGAGCGGATTAGCTCCCTCTTGGTTTTTCTCTCCCTCTTCTTCCTCTTTCCAAACACGTGGACAAGAGAAGAAAACGCTTGTCCTTTGCATTCCACCAGCAGTCCCACTGTTTGCTGTGCCGTGAAGCCCAGCCCAGGTAAGGGAAAGGAGCTCCAGCTCCCTCCGTTTGAAGCCAACAGAAACTCACTCAAAGTAATGTCCTCTTGAGATACAGAAGAGAGCTTTCTGATTCGTTGAGGACCATGTCATTTCTTCTGCTGAACTGAGATCAGTTGAGGCATTTGTCAAATTACAAGAACAACCTCTCTACCAAGAATCATGTGGAATTTATGGGGTGGGGGGAGTAGTGGAGGGTAAGTGCAGATAACTGCACTTGAATAATAATAAATTAGGTTTTAAAAAGATGTTCTCCATGACTATTTTAAATCTAAACAAATAACAAAACTATAAGTAAAGTCGTGACTTACAGCAAAAAAAAAAAAAGAATCATGTGGAATTTATAGCAGACTCACATGAGCATGCCTTGTTGTAGGGTCTTTTTTGACTCTGAACTGTTGATCATTATGAGAGATGACTTGAAAGGACGTGGGTCAGAAACATGGGAGTCTTTTTGGGCATGTGACTTTAGGGGCTACTCAGTGTTGAGAGGTAGGGGGTAACCGGCAAACGCCAACACAGGGTGACCGCAGGGACTTTATACTTGTTCTCACTGTAACCTCAGGTAGGAGAAGCGGACCATCCTCTCAATGAGTCATTTAACTGGAGAACTCTTCAAGTCAATCAAGAGACCGCCGATCCCTCAGTTACTTTCCACCTCTTGCTGCAGTTCAGAGTGATACCCTTGAAATTGGGCTCTTGGGACTCAGACCTGCTGGAATCCCAAAGCCCTTTGACAAAAAGCTGGTGATATGGGCTGTGAAGCAGGCCTAGAATGCTCCCAGGGCCTCTCACGGCTTTTCAGTCAGCTCTTAGTTCAGAGCATGTTGGGACAGAAATGGTCAGTTCCAAGATCCTCCATGAGCTTTGAGTTAATTTTTCTGGAAACTCCTCAGAGTTCCTCTGGGAAGTCCAGTCTGAATCTCTCTGGGATGCGGGATCAGCCGGACCATGGAATCGAAATCTTACCTGACTGGCAGGTGCAGTGCTTATTCTGTGTGGACCCAAATGCTAGGGGCTTCCCTAATCTACTAAACTGATTTTCAGTTGTCAGCTTGTGGATGACCAAAGGGCTTGTGATTAGACAATTTTTAGAAGGAAAGGAGTGGTAATAAAAATAGTCCCTCCCCTCACCTCCCCCCCCAAAGTGGCCTCCTTCCGTTTTACCAAATTCCTTCTGGGGAGATGTCCACTGCTCCTCATCCCTCGTCTTGAAAACCCCATCAAGAAGGGAGTGGGGAGGAACACTCGGCACTAGAAAATTATGGCTTTGAATACAGCAATTGAACCATTGCGGGTATTAAAATGAGGGCTGGGGTAAGTGACTCTGGGGCTCTCCCACCTCTAGAAATTTGCGATCTGAGTCCAGTATTTTTCTAAGCTCCCGAGGAGCGGGCTGAGGCAGGCTGCCCCTGCTTCACATCTGCTCTCAGTCCTTGAAGGGTCGGATGAAGGGTTGCAGGAAATAACCACAGGCTGCCGTGCTTGATCAAGTGCCTTCCTCCTGACATCCCACCCTGAGTCAGACTCGCTTACTGCATGAATTAGTCTACCACAGAATGCGTCTCTGAGCTTTAAACACTTCCTTTAGACCCTCACATTAGCTGTAGGGAGCACTCCGAGGCAGGGAAACGCCAGGAGTTGAGTCATGTGCCGTTTTCCGGTTAGGGGGCAGTTTCTCTCATCTGGGTGAATACTGGAGGTGGACTGCCTCTCCTGCCCCTTCTTCTGCTGCCCCCCTGCCATACCTCAGATTTCCATGGAAGATACTCAGGGACTATCTACACTCTCAACTGAGGTGGTAAAGTCAGGAAATGATCTGGAAAATCTAAAGAGAAAAAAGACCCTCTTGCCTCAATTTCCCGTGGATTCTGGCTAAGATATCACAGTTCTGTATGGTTCCAGAGTTCATTACAATGACAGAACCTGACCCGGGGATTTGAGCTTACTCAGTGCTCTTGCTGCCTGGAGGGGAGAGCTGAGGGGCAGCCTGGGAAGGGACTTCCTCCAGGACACACGGTCGTCCACGGGCAGAGCTGCCACCGGGTGTTTTCCTGTGGTGTCGTGCCAGTTGCACCCTTTCTCTCTTGCCCTTATTCCTCTGTGTTGTCACAGGCGGCACCCTCTATGAACCACCCCATTCTGAGCTTCTGAAGGACAGAGAGTCCTCTTGCTATTGTTCGTATTTGAAAATGACTAAGTACTGGTGCCCTTCTGAAGGTGCGTGGCTGTGACTGAAACATTAAAGGGTCGGTGCAGACTCGGGAGAAGTGCGCTCTGCTCGACAGTTGTGGTTCTGGGGTTGCTTTTGGTGACTTGGGTTCGTTTCTTTATGAGTTACACTTCTCAGAGATAGTGGCTAGAAAGATGGACCTCATTTCCCAGGTCCAGGGCCAGCCAGTTAGTCCCATGCCGAGCTCCCATGACCAGCAGCCAGCGCCTTCCAGCTGACAAAGCAGAGTTGTCACTGGTAAGTGTTCGTGTTGCACGTTAGATTTTGAAAGTTCTTCCTCTGAGTTACTGCTAAGCTCAGTTTGGCAGGTGGAAAAACTAAAACCCATAGAGTGGTGGCCGGTCCAGAACCGTCCAGCCGCTTTGTGGTGAAGCTGATATTGGACTCAGAGCCTGTGAGTTTCTGGGTCATCGCTCACCCCGATGAGTCATTGAGCTTCCCTAGATTATGTCTTTTGCCCCTCACCAGTGTCTTCCCCTGCAAATATAGCTGGCTCCTTTTACAGTGAACTACAGAGCTCTCCTGCTTCAAAGACCAGGAAACCCTTCTAAGTGTTTAGGCGAGCTCCAGGGTGGGACCTGCCCTAGGTCACACCGCTGTGGTGTGGTGGCAGCCAGGGGAGGAGTGGGACCAGTCTGTGTGAGTTTTGGGGAAAAGATCCATGCTGTTTGAGGAATATCAAAGGTCTAAACATTGGAAAGGGGATGAAGGACGTAAGCTGAGACATCAGCTGTTACTTAAAGGCAGTTAAAAAAAAATAAACTGAACAGGCATTAAAATTTTTACATCCAAATGAAGGCTTTTGAGAGCTTTTGGTTTCTTTTTTTCACATTTCACTCATTGGGTTAAAGAGGTATTTTCCTGCCAGTGAGGCAGAGAATATTGAAAACTTTTCAGTGAGAATATTGAAAACTTTTACAGTATAAATTCCCATAAGAAATCTTACCATCTGTTTCTTCTATCCATTTTTTTACCTTATTCCTTTTAAAAAACAACAAACTTTTAAGTGACTTATTGCCCATTTGACTGAAATTGCATCTGTTAAGTACAGATGTTGGATGGAGATTAGTATCTGTTTGCCTGTCTTTACACAGTATTCTCTGAGAATAAAATTTCTCCTGTGCTCCCCTTACCTCCCTTCAATTGTGAATTTAATTAAGAAGATGAGCAGTTGTGTTGAGAGTATCCAATAGCGTGCCTTCCCAAACGTTCCAGGCAGCCTCTTGGATACCGATGTGTTTATGGCAGAACTATACAGTGCAGGCGAAACAGGAAGCAGCTCTTTGCTGGGGAGGATGCTCCAGTCGCCCTCCACTCTCCCAGGGAACGCTCTTCAGCTGACTGAAGCAGGCACCACGAGCCAATCAGAGGCCGCTTTCCTAGCTCAGTCACCAGTCTGTGGTTGAGAAAGGGTTTTGCTTTTTTTTATGCTCTGTATTGGGAAGGCAGATAAAATGCCAGGTCTGAACTGCCTCTGGTGATAACCTCACCCTGTGTGATGTGAATGAATAGCATCTTGCCTGGCAAATCCACAGGAATTGATAAGGCAGGTGCAGTTCTCCACACAGGCCTTTTCTATCTTTTAGCTCTAGCTGTGGCTTCTGTAGCAGTTTTGCTTTTTGCCTTGAAAGAGGTGCTCTGGATTATCAGACCTCCATGTATGACAATTTGTACCTGCATGGAATTGAAGACTCGGAGGCTGTAAGTATTTTCATAGATAGCTGATTCCCTCTCCCCTCCTCTTCCTCCTCCCACTAAACTCACCCCCTCCCCCATTTCTTAGGCAACGCAGGGAACATGGAGCTGCAAGCTAACATCTTTCGGGTGCTTGCTGGCTGCTGTGTCAATGTTCTCTGTATACTTTAGAGTTAACTGAAATAATTCTTTATTATGTAATTTCTTGTCTAGCAAAAAAGGAATTAGGATGATAGCAAAGGCAGCTAAGAGAGTACGCTGTTTGGATTTGTACACTGCTTGGTGCACGTTTGATCTCACCAGGGGTAACTGCTCCTTGTAGACTGGCTTAAACTCTGCAGAAAGTGACTGTGTTTTCCAACAGCAGGGTTCATAGAACAGGCTCATTCATTATATAATACACATTGTTTATGGAGCAAGCATGAATGGAAGTTCCTCAGCTGTAGCTGTATTATGTGCTTTCTGGCCAAACAAGCGGTACGGATCGACTGCTTCTTTGTTAAGGAAATCAGATGCAAAGGTAGTAGTCATACAACACCACAGTGCAGAGGCAAGGGGTAGTGTGCCTGTACGCTCCCCTGGGGGCCCGGAGTACGCTCACGTGTGTTCTGGCTTAGAGAGCTGGGCTCCTTTCCCTCCACAGGTCAGGCTCATGGCATCTGTCAAAGTCAGGATGAAAATGGTTTTCTGAAATCCCTAAACTCATACCATCAGAAGGCTAGCTCTTGAATATAGGGTAAAGCTGATTACTGAATATTTCTTTTACTATTGCTGGTGGCAATTTTTTATTTTAAATCAATTATGTAGAAACCTTGCAAGGTAAGATGATTCGAGGTGGCTAATGGGCACTGCTGTGGGGAGTCAGAACTGTGTGTGAGTGTGATGCCATACATGTTGCTACCTTTGAAACAAGACTGTGTTATATAAGGTTCTCTGGCTCAATCACCAAGTAAACAGACTATAACAAAAAAACTCCTCTGTGATATACGTCAGTGCAGACGTATGTATCAAATGATGTGCTCTCCATGAAAGATAGAAATCCTCTGTTCTGATTAGGCATTTCATTTTTCCTCCCCGTCTGTGTGTGAGCTCTAACTCTAACTCTGTTTCCGCAAAGTCTCTCTGCATGTTGCCCAGCGTGCTCGTAAATCATCAGACTGTCAGTTCACTGCAAGGTACCGTAGGCTGAAACAGTGCTGGTTGAAACAGCCAAGGTCCGCACTCGCAGGCGGGATGGGAGAACATAAAACGCAACCAGAGGAGTACAGTAAACCAGCTTCCCCAACTGGGTTCCTCAGGAGGCCCGATTATTCCTCACCCCTTCTTTCCATGGCAAGTTATGAAACATGTAATGTATTGTTGAATTGTAACTTTTTATTTTCGGCCATTGGGTGTTGTAATGCACTTAAGTGATTGGTTGGAGTTATTTTAGAAGCCAGCAGCTATGAGCAGAGTCGGCTGGGAACTAAAGGATCCAGGACCTCGTTCTCCAGACCTGTATACATTTCTGATACACTGGTTCACAGGGGAGCCATTACAACTATGAAAACATTTTTCTTTCCTTCTGGTCCAGCCTCGCGGGATGGCCGAGTTTTTCTGTAGGGTGGGAAGCGAGGAGCGCAGCGTCTTGACTCAGCGGTGGCAGTTGATGGCGGGTAGTGCTAGGTACTGCAGTGCTGTGCGCCTGGTGACTCAGTGGCAGCTCGCAGGCCGAGAGCCTCAGAGCTGTGCACATCTGCGGGGGTGAGGAAGGTGGGAACCCCAAGGAATGAAGAGAGGCATTGGGTTACTCCTGGGTGACAGTACGGGAGGCTTTCGGAAGGGGGGGATTGAAAGTGTGTCACATGCATCAGAGGGAAAGGCAGAGGTGTTCGAAGGGGGTGGACTGACTCTCAATGCTTATTTGAGTTTATTTGTTTTTATAAGGACGAATAATGTGATGTGTTACCCAAGATGGTGTGAACAAAGCTTCAAGCCAATGGAGAAGACTAGGCCTAAATAGCTGACCTGGTGAAGTGAGAACTAAAGCCACACCTGGAGAGCCACATCCTCAGCAGCCTTTCTCAGTGCCAATGCATTTATGGCTGTAAGTGTGGGGGTTTGCCCAGGTGGAAGCAAAGCTCTCGGAACAGGTCTGCTGGATAGGTGTGGAGAGGCTTTTCTCAGGGGCCATCTGCGGTCCCAGAATGTACAGGCACTGAAAGCTGAGTACGGCACTTCCTTCGGGGTTGGGGAGACATCCGCATCTTTCCTGCCGCTCCCTGCTGTTGCAGGTGTCTTTGTGGGTGCGTGGGGTTCAACATGTGACAAGTGATTACGTTTAGTATGTGCACGTAGTAAGCCTGTAATAAGATCATCTTGCCTAGGGACTATCGCATTCTGCGTAAGAATGAAGCGATATTATCTACTGCTAGCACCTTCTTACATCCCTGCAGTATGAGAAAGATTTGGGTATTGTGGGGTGAGGTTTTTCTTAGGAGTTTAGTCTAGAGGTAGGTATTATACTTACTGTGTCCTAGATTTTTGTTTGTAACCTCTGTTTCATGAATTATGCATTTGAAGAGAAGGAAACAAGAGCCATGCTGGAATATACTTGAGTCTGGGCATTTTAGATTCCTGGGTCCTGTGGAACCTTTTGGACAAGACCATTCTGCTCTGGTTTCTCGGAAGGTGGTCAAGTGTCAGCATCATTCAGAATTACAAGGAAGTAGATAAGATCCTTCAGTGCCCCTGCAGCAAGGTCCCGTGTGGGAACAAGAGATTTCATGCCTTATATCATTCCTTTTGTTACCCTGACACGGATCATGGAGTGTGTGCTCCTGAGTGAGTCTGTGTTAAGACCAGGACAGTCATAATGGACCACACACACAGAATCCCACCACGTTGTCCTCTGGGAGGGTTGCCCTGTTCCACCTTCACTGCCCACAGTGGGTCATCATACAGCTCTTGGTGGCCAAGATGTTTGTTACTAGGTGAGCCTCCCAAACACATTATGTATTTTTTTATCTAATTCACAATAGATCTTGATAGATCTGCTCCCTGGTATACATGTTTTATAAATGGAGTCAATGTGTATTTTGACATTTGTGGAATCATGTTCAAAACAGAGTTCTTTTTTTCATTTAGTAGGTTTCTTACACAAACTATAGGAGGGATGTTCTTAGAGGGATCAATGGAAGAAGCAGAAAGTAGAAAAAATTACCTAAAATCCTCCCAGGCGTAATCACACTTAATATATTGCTATATATCCTTTCAGACTCTCTATGCACGTAAATGTCAATATGCCATTTTAAAGCTGCTACTGCTTTATTGCATTTCTGTGAAATGCTGTTTTCACTTGATAAAATACTGAGCACACTAGTCCCAGACAGGCCTGTGCTGGAGATGCTTTGCAAAATTTAAAGCTTCGACACGGACCTTCTGGAATTTTGAGCAACTTCAGTGAAATACAAATTGTACACTACACTGTATTTTGTAAAGTAAAACCAAGGTTATCTTCACACAGAATTGATCACTGATTTCCCTGATACAATTGCATCTACTTCCTAATGCTTAAATTCTAATGTATTTGGAGAGCGAAACCTGGTCTATTTTAATAGAAAAGGTATATAGTTCAAAATGTTTGACATTTACTAGAGGAAAAAAATACATTTTTAAGTGTTTTCAGTCCTAGAAAAGTAGCCACAATACATTAAACCATTAGAAATCTTGTAGCTATTGCCCTGGCCAGGCAGCTCTGTGGGTTGGAGTGTTGTTCTGGGTCCAGAAGGCTGTGCGTTTGGTTCCTGGTCAGGGCGCATCCCTAGGTTGCTGGTTCGATCCCGGGTCAGAGAACATACAGGGCGCAACTGATCCATGTCTCCCTCTTTCCTTCTTCCTCTGTTTCTAAAGTCAATATCTTAGGGTGAGGATTAAAAAAAGTCCCATTAGCCTTAAAAAAAAAGAAGTCTTATAGAAGTTAAAGCAAAGGTAAATTTTACAAACTATAGTGAGTATATACAAAAGCACGTATTTAAATTTATGTGTAACTCTGTTTTAAGGACACATATGTGGATTATTTAAACTATTCATTTTCTATAAGCTGCGTATTTTGGCCTAAATGTCTGTACGCCCATAGGCGTGTATACACTACACACCCTGTGCATTCACACGCATTCATATCTAGACGTACTCCATGCTTTGCTAATTGATAGTTAATGCTAAGTAGGAGATTTCTGCCATAGAGCTTTTGGAGAAGGAAAATTAACTGCATTTGACATAAAGAAAGATACCCAAGAGGGTTGAAAGGCAACATATCTGCAAGAGAATAAAGGATTGCTACTTCCAAAGGTATAATCAAGTTATTTTAAACATGGAGATATGTTCTGTGCTTGCTAGGGAGGATGAACTGCAAACAGAAGGCTTGGTGTGCTTAGGGACCTTCGGAAAAACACTCCAGGGACAGTAAGGATTAGATTCCTTCTGGAAAAGAAATGTGTTTATGATAGCTCAGAGGACCCCTTCTGGGGTCAGGGGGTTTTTCTGGCCCACCTCTAGAGAACGAGGCCTGTTCTGTAGAAGGATCCAAGTGTCGGCATCACTGACCAGAGAGGAAAACCAAATGCTGCTCGTGGTCTGTAAGACATTTGACGAGAAAATCAAAATCAGCTTGTTTCACTCAGCTGAGTGATTTTGGTGTTTGCCAGAGTCTAGGTAAATGATGAACAGAGAATTATCTTTAATCAAATAGTTCTTAGCAGCGATGGTTTTCTAACAAACACATTGAAATGATTTCTAGATGCAATTGTCATAGAGCGAAGGAGAGAAATTCCTTAAATCAGACTAGAACCCATGAATTGGCCTCTCTGAGGTCATCAGTCTCGTCACTTTCTTTGTAATTTCCATTATCAAGTGAACAAGGGAAGTGTCAGGCTCAATCCCTGCCTTTCCTCGGAGGCACCTGCATCTCTTTTCCTGCTGGTGTTCTTCTTCCTATGAGATTATGATGTCAGTCAGGACTTTAGAGTATGGGCCTATGACTCCACAGCTCAGGTGCTGTGACCCAGTGAGCATTACATTCTTCTGTGGTGCGAGACGTTCTGGAGGAAGGTCAGCATGCAAAAATTCTTTTAAGGGTGAAGATGGGGAGGCATCTCATTGCCTTAGCTGTTCTTTTTCTATCAGAGTTCAGCTTGAATCTTATTTTATGTGGTGGTGCTTATTATTCTGTTCACTGTCTCCCCGTAATATCCCTTACTTAGGTAAAGTAAGCCACCTGAGGAGGACAGAGACATAAATGGATTGGTTATCATTTTTGTTCTCTCCCTTCCTTCTCCCACTAGTTTTTACAATATTACCAAGTCATGAACTCAGATATTCATGAAGCTACATTAAAAATTGTACCAAGAAGCTGTATAGATATAGACTCTGTATTCTGATCTAAATCAGGTGGAGTTAGGTGCCTTTAATGTGTTTGCATCAGTCCACGTGGACTTGGAAAACAGTAGCAGCTCTGAAAGGCCAGACTGGCAGACACTTCGGGTACCACCCATGTGATCTCACCTACTGAGGACAGGGCCCTAGTCAGCCACTGCTTGGTGTGTAAGCTCCAAGGAGTTTACCGTTCATAACGTAACATAACATAATGGCAAGCAGATTGGGGGTTGTAGCTTTTTATGTTGTGGATTTTGAGCTTTTTAAGACTGTGACTGGAGTGAATCCAAGATAAACCTGTGTGGCCATTTTTACAGTGCTTGTGGGTTTGCCCAAAGGAAGACGGCCTGCATGTCTCACGTGATCATTTTTGAGATCTAAATAGACCAATACTCATTCTTACTCTGCATTTACGTATTCTCTTACAACATAATTGTGTCATTTCAATAATAAATATTTTTCTCTCATCTTAAATCGTGCCACAAGGTCAATACTTCCTATATCCTATTTTTTTTCTTGTCTTAAATCTAAAGCAGGATGTTTTGAATTTGCTTTCAATCTTTTCATTTGGAGGACATGATCTAAGGGATACATCCTAACATGAATATTGGCAACACTCAGTCATTTAGGAGCTTGATTTTATGGTTTGTATATGACTCAGTTCTCTTATTTTGCCTTTTTTATCCTATTACTCCTTAATGTCTCTCTTCTTTTTAGCTTGAGCATCATATAGTAAAAAGATTCTGACCTTCACTGTTATTACTCTATTAGCAGATTTGTTGAGAAGTTTGGTGAGTGATAATGTGTTTCTGAGTCTTTTTTAACCTCCATAAAACTTTTATCTTCTATTGACCATGTCTATCAACCAGGGAAATAGCGTTTATTTTTTGTACTTTGTATTTTGAAACAGAAATGTGCAACAGTTTTGTGATTAAAAGCAGAGACTCAATGGAAGATTGCTAGGGATGAAGTCCCAGCTCCCCACTTCCTAACTGGTGGCCCTGGGAACATTTCTTACATGTTCCGTGCCTTAGTTTCCATAGCCCTGAAGTGTCAGTAATAATGGAACTGTCCTCTTGGGTGGTTTGGAAGATGAAATGAGTTAACATGTGTAAAACCCTTAAAGACAGAAAAGTGTTTTCCGCTATGGTTATTATACATATAATGAACTTGTTTATACTTTGGAACTAAACATGCCCTTTCCTCCATAGGTTTTGATGTTCCTACCAAATTCTTTGGTTTATTTTTCAGAGCGCTGGCATGATTTTTGACAGTGATTTCCAAAAATATTGTAGATATTGATAAGTAAAAGAAAGCACTAATCTCCTAAGGCCTTGTCAATAGTTTGTTGAATTTTGTTTCAATAGAGTGTAACTTGCAGAACACTAGGAGTAGAAAGTCTTGGTCTTTGGCACTTATTAGCAGTTATTTTGCCCAAATCATTTAGTTGTTTTAATCCTTCATTTTTCCTCCTATAAAACCAAGAGATTGGATTTAGATAATTTCTAAGGTGTTTTTTTTTATACCCCAAATTCTGTTCTTTTTGCTGATAAGCAATTACTTCAGTTGGGATGCAAATGCCACCGTGTGACATGTGCTCCCTGAAATGATCAATTACAACGGTGTCTTGTACATTCTAAGTAAGGTGTTAGCATTTGGACCTTGAACCTGGATGTGTGGCCTTTTAAGAATCTTTGAGGGAGGAAAGTGTGTGTGGTGCACATCTTTAAGAGGACTAGATGTTTGAAAAGGGAGACATTTTATTTAAGATTTTTAACTCTAGAAGCCAAAAAGGATGCTTTGTCTATTGCTCATTTGCTTGCCAATACTCACGATATCCTTCTAGCCTTCAGCGATTTGAGTTGGGAACGCTTGAGTCTCATCTCTCAGAAGGAAACACAAATCAAAGGCAACTGTTTACTGAGAAGTCAGTTTCTAACTCTTGTCACAGAAGGTTAATCAAGGGAGGTATGTGTGCTTTAAATGCTATTTTTCTTCTTGGCTAAGGTACAAGAAGATGTCTTAGCTATACAGTAGGAGAGTGTTGGCCAAAAAAAAAGCCTAAATAATTGTTTTATGGTTGTCATGATGCTTAATCATTAAGAATGTTTATTGGCTGGTGTTTCTTTTTTTTTTTACAGTTTATCTTCAGCTCATTATTATTATCTCTTTAGATATACTAAAACAATCAATTAGAAAACCTGGGAATATAATAAATTCTAAGAGAGATTCATTATTTTCTAAAAAGTCATATGTATCATTTGGAAGGAGTAACTGTGCCTAATCTGTTCAATTTTCCTCCATGATAAAGTGAAAGGCCACAAAGATGAGAGAAGCCATCTTTACTTTAGCCCAGTCTCTCAACTATCCCCTTAAATATTGCTTGAAGGTAGTAAGAGTTGGAGGCAAATATTTGTCTTTGAGCTAGAAAAATATGGTGAATGTCATGCCAAAATAATTAGAGAGTAAACAAATTTATTCCTCAGTTTATTTCCAGAGTCATTATTGAAACCTTAATATTGTTTAATTTCAAATGATGTCCAGAGATTCATGTCTTGAGGCTTATTTGATTCACTGGCTCTATTGATCCAAACGATAGAATTAAGAACTCATTTATCAGATTTTCAAGTTATCTCACATTTGATCATGTTCTTAATGCTCAGAATATAGGAGTGGAACTAAGGCTATTTGATAAAGAAGGGAAGCACAGAACATTTCCTTATTGTCACGACGATGCACAGGGCCCTTGGTGAAGTGCTAGGATACCACAGAGTAGGGTGAGCAATAAAACCGCACAGATGTAAAAAGGCTGGGTTGATTTTAGACATTAAAAAGAAAAGACCACTTTGGTTGCATTTAATGATTAAGTGAAGTCCACAAATTTGTTGCATAAAACATGATGCATCTTCCTACCTTGCCGATGCTAATTTTTCTATATTGTGAAAATCTGTGAAGTTGTAGACTGTGTTGTATTGATCCCAAAGCATACTCCCCCCATTCTAATATATGTGCATCTTAAAACTAAAGGTTTCTAAAAGTTTTATTGACAGTTTTCTTTCCTTAGTGGTGCATAATCTAAGGTTGAGTCTTAAAATAATTGGTATCTTAATTTGGTGAAATGAGGTTTTGGGGGAAAAATGTCTAAATGATACAAAACTGGATAGTGTGAAAAGTTAGTCTTCCTTTACAACCTCCCAACCTATTTACCTCCCCACAGGTAGCTGTCTTGACAATGCACTGGATATCCATTCTGACCTTTTTCTATACATTGACAAACTTGGGTATTTAGAAAATGTACTTAAAAATACACGTATCTGATTCATAGTTTTTAAAAATATAAATAGGATCATAATAAATACTAATCAGTGACTTGCTTTTTTTACCTAAAAATGTATGATGGTTATTTTTCCATATCAATTTATTCTTTTTAATAAACTGAATGACTCTATGATCTTACAGTGTGGATTTACCATGATGAATTTAGCCCACTGAGAGTTTTAGAGTATTTCCCATTTTTCAGTTCTGCAGGGAAATGCTACAGTTACCGTTCCTACATATGAATCTTTGTGCACATGGAGCCATTTCTCCGAAACAGCTTCCTAGAATCGCTGGGTTAAAGGGTTAGCTCAGTTTTAAGATTTATGTACATTGGTGAGTATTGTAAAACATTTTCATGTGAAAAGAAGCATAAACCTTTTTTTCATTGAGAATAAACTCAATTAGTTCAAAGTTTTAATCTGAAATATTAGACTTCAAAGGAGTTTTTGATTGTGGGAAGCAGCTTTAGGCTATTGTTTCCAGCATCCATAAGGACAATTTATTTACTCTGTGTTGTAAAACTTTGGTAACAAAAAGTTGAGAAGTTGCATCCACCAGCCTTCCTTTCATAATGAGAAAAACCGAGGTCCAAAGAAGCCAGGCCACTGTGTAGAACGACCCTGACAATTTGTAGTGGAACTGGGCCTGGAAACCTCCTCACATACCTTTCTAGAGCTCTGTTCTTTTTACGATGCCAAATTCGAGAGTTAGTAAAATTAAAATAAAAAATTATCACTGAAGGGTGATATAATCATTTTATTAGTATGGTTCTTGCTTGACAGCTTATAAAGCAGTTGGGTGTAGGGGGGAATCTCCAAAAGAGAGACAGACTGCTCTTTGACCCCAATGGTGAGACTTTATCTACTCAGAATCCAGATTAGAGTCCCACTGTCTTTTGAGCTTTCTTGTTTGCTATTGCTTTCTGATATGGCATGAATGCCTGAGTCATTGATGAATTAAAATAACAATACATCCACAAAACTTAAATGAACGTAAAAGCTAGGGAATGTCAGAAAGAGGTTTTGTGTTTTAGGGAATTGTTCTCATTATTTGTTCGCAGAGCTTAATGACAGTTGCACATTGATGTCACGTTTGGCCTTAGCCAGGAGTACCAGAGTTCCTTTTTATTCTGTCTTTCTCATTTTTGATTCATCTCCATGAACTTCCAATTCAGGAAAACATTTGCATGATTCTGTAGCAATACTTTTAAAGTAAAATGGATAGCAATATTTGATAAAAGTAAAAGGAGCTGTAAGTTCTGAGTAGCGGGTTGTTGTATCAATCAGAATCCCTACAGAAAACAGACACAATCCTTAACGTAGGACAATTTTAGAAGGTTTAGTAAATTTAAAAGGTGTTGGCAAGGTGTAAGGAAACCAGAAGGGATTATGCAATATTGGTCACTGCAGAGCTGTTCCCACCTCTATGCCCAATGGGACCAGGAAAGGGCAGGATTAAAGGAACCTGGAAGGATGGACCCTTGAGGAGGATGCATCCTTTCCCACGAAGAGATACAGCCCTCCTCCCTGGGGAAGAAGCCAAGGAATAAATTTCCCAGTCTCATTTCCCTCCTTCACTCTGATCTCTGCTAGGGCCCCTATTGGCCAAAGCTATCCAGAAACCAAAGAGCAGAGCTCATTGGTCAACCACACCATAGAAGAACAGAGTGGAGAAGGATGAAGGGTGATCTGGAAAGGCAGATGCATGCTGGTTTCATCCACATTGTTGACGGGCCCTGTGAGTATGCTGGTGTCAGTAGATGAAACCATGCGTTTTGAAGACATTCCTAAATCACACCTCTGAAGATGCTAGTAGAGCGCTGAAGGAGTTGCTATCGGTCCCTTTGCATTGGAGATGTGTGTTGGCTTCTCATGTGTGAAAATAGTTCCACTGTAAATGGTGACTTGGATTTTACTTCCTGTACTGTTCATGTTCGTTAAGATTTGTTTCATTCAAGAACTTTAAAAAGTTCTTGTAATGGGAGAAAATAAAAGATTTAAATGCTAGTTTTTTAGAGAAAACTTGAGAAGCTCAGGTATGTGGGCTTTCGGGACTGCCCGAAAATACACACGGGTCTCTGCAGATAATGTGCAGATGTAGAACAGCATGTATCAGACCAACTTGTGGCTCTGCTGTACTTCCCTGTCCTGACCAGACCAGAGGAATTCTCCTCCAAATGTCATCATGTAACGATTCCCACCACATAAAACGGTGAGAGGACTGCTGAGAGTAAGGATTAGCTGCATGAGATTTTACAGTTCCGCCGACAGCCTCCTTATTAAAAAATATATCGACCGAGTGCGGGGTGGAGAGGAATGCTAAGAAAGTGTCTCTTTACAGTGTTGAAGACTGACTTGTGTTGGAAGGTATAGGAAGCTCATGGAAAGTAGTAGCCTGGAATAGAGGCCTTACCATTTTTAGTAAAGCTAAACAGACCTTGTGTGTCTCTATTAAAAAGTCAGTTTTGACTGGTTGCTGGTTACACGGTTTGTAAAATTTGTGAAACTCTATTGAACTGTACAGATACATGTACAAGTTTTTTGCATGTGCATTATATACTTCAATTAGAAAGTTTGGGTCTCTTTTGGGAAAACAGGTGTGACTCATGGGCTTCTGGAAACTGGGATTGAGATTGGGAAGGATATAATACAGGCCCTTACTTCCCATTGTTAGTGCTTGTGAAATGTTAGAAGGGAGTGGCTTTATATACTGACTAGATGCCAAAGTCCTGCATTCAGAAAGAGCACTGTCCTTGACTGGTAGACCTGGTGGCCAAGGATAGGACACATGATTCGTCCCTGGGAGATGGGAAGACTGTACCTTCCAGTGCCTGGAGCAGGAGGCTCTCTCATTCGCCGATGCTCAGCTTGGCCTCTTACTTGCTTCACTGTGCTCCTGGGACAAATCTCTCTAGTGGTGTTCATGTGCCGTTTATGGCAGATGCTTCACCTCCCTGAAAACTCAGTCCTTAAGGTAAGGAGGACTCTGGGGAGTAGATGCTCTCCCTGCCTCCAGCGTTGTCTGCAGGGTCAGAGCCAGGCTGTTCTCAGTGTTGAGAGCTGGTTCTGCTGCTTAGAGAACCGGTGCCCCGCAGAGAGCCTGTCCTGATGATAAGGGATGAAATGATGATTGCCCTGAGTCTCAGTTTGGATTTACTTTAGTAAAGTTGTAAGATTCAGAAGTTTACTTCTGGAAGCGGGCATGTGCTTGGTACATGGGTGTACACAAACACTCAGTAGAGAGGTCCTGCGTAAGTCTTTATGTGTACAGAGCTGTGTTAGAGCTCAGCTAGCCTACATATGATATGAACACTGCTTACATGTTTTCATTTGCAAAATATACACATAAAATATTTTTCAGAGATTGGTTTTTTCATATTATTTTTATTGCTCTAATTCTTAAATTATTACTAGTGCAGAGGGCTGTGCTGTAAGAAGACTGTGGTAGATCTTACAACTGAAGTACACAATTACCATTTGTTATTATAGATGCTTTCTTCACCTGTGGCATTTTGAATGGCGTGTGTGTGTATGAGTGTACCAAAGCTATAACATAAAGAACTATGCAAACTACACAAGATATTGTAACAATCAGGATTTTATTAGGACCGTATAGTATGTTTATAAATACAGTATTATTTTGTCTTGGTTTTTAAAGACACACTGGTATGAAGGTAACTAAAAGAAAAAGTTGTTTGTGCCACATCCCAAACTTAGGGTGGGTGAATCACCCAAAAAATTTTAAGGGGAAGAAAAAGAGAAAAATATAAATAAGGTAGAACAAGGACAAGGAAATGCATAACTTAGCTTCTATGAATGTTTGATTCATATCCCGTTTAACTAAAACATATTCTGGCTGTAAGATGTGCAACCAGTTGTTAGATTTTTCATTTGAGTGTCGCATTTACATAGAGAAGTTGGCTTTCAAAATGCCGGCCAGCAGCCAATTCAAATCCTGAAGATTTGTCTGACTTAGTGACTAGTTTGGTAAGGAGATATCTTGAGGACGTTGTGGGGAAGGCACACACCAAATACCTTGTACTGGAAACTCAGCCAGAATTTTGTTAGTTGTGATCTACCTGATTCTTAGGTTATTTGAATTTTCAGTTCTTAATTTAGGACTTAAAATTCATGTGAAGTCTCACTTCCACGTACTTAATGGCAAACAGATAGATAGTTTTGAAGTTCCGGATTGCCTTCCTGGAGGAAACTGGAGGCTATTCAGCAGACTCTGGCTATAAACTATACCATCTCTTTAGAAGTATAAAAAGTACCCATTATCCCTCCAGCATTAGTGTTTAAGTGACTTTTGAGATCCCCTAGCCGAGGACATTGACAGACTCTGAAATCCTTTCCCAATTTTTGTTATGGGGCCTTCCTCTGGGTCCCGAGTCTCCAAGGAATTCTTGGACCTTTCTGTCTGGGGGACCGACCAGACACTGAGAGGTGGTTGTACCTCTTTGTTGTACCTGTACATAAAGACACCCAGCCTCCAATTTCAAAAGAGCCCTCCACCCCCCTGTTTTCGATCATGCAGTGAATTGGTGTTCTGCAGAAGTTACTGTGAGGAAAATAATTTGCTGTAGGTAACTGAGAGCTATTGAAGGATTCTTGAACTGGAGAGCGGTAGGATCAGCTATGCACGGGTCAGAGTGGAAGGTGGATTTGAGGAGAGGGAGAATTCAGGCAGGAAGTCCAATTAGAAAGCTGTTGAAATTGTATAGGCATTAGATGATGGAGACCTCAAGTAGGGCAGTAGCAGTGGGAATAGAGAGGAGGAGGTGAAGTGAGAAATATTTGTCCTAAGTGCAGCAGGTTTTATAACTAATTAGCTTGGGAAGGGAGAAGAGTCTGGGCTGAACACCTCCACTCTGGCTTGGGTGCCTGACTGGTTGGGTGGTGCGGCTGCTGAGACTGGGAAAGTAGGCCATTTCTTTTGATGCATTTTGAACTGACTCAGGAGAGCCCAGGTTAGAAGCAGGTCCAGGTTTAGAAGGCCTCAGTCCTCCAGCTGTTGATGTT